>VWZX01011153.1:247650-260183 GCA_013399015.1 Galbula dea | reverse complement strand
GGTTTCTTAAAGGGACAGTTCAGGCAAGGTGTGTGTTTGTGTGGGGGGGATAACTAATAACAGTGGTTATTAGCATGTGGTGGTGGAATTAGTGGTTATTAGCATGTGGTGGTGGAATATCTTTTAGAAAATACAGTTACTGAACAGAATTAATTCTGTTCTAATCCAAACCATAACAATTTTCCAGAAAACTTATTTTTTCAACAGGCATTTTAAAAAGCACACAGTCATTTCCAGGTGTGTCACCTACTCAACTAGCAGCACTCACCGGGAATATTTTTTTTTTTAAGTTACATAAAAGTACCGTTTGCCTCATCTTTACAGATTAAGTATATCTTTCTGTTTGCTTGTATCAATCAAAGCAACCTCTATATCAGGTCACACTCTCCTCCCACCCCCCAAACAGTGATCACATTCCAGCAGACATTCCAGTTCCTTCAGGTATTTACTTCCACAAGTCCTACTGCAGCAGACTAGTATCAAGCAAAGACCATAGCAGCCTCTTAACCATTTAAAAGCTACAAGATTCAAGAAGTGCATATCACCTGTAATCATCATGGTGTGCATAAGATATCCTCTCAGCTGCACATGACCTTAGTGACGACACGACATCAGTTGGTCTTGCCTCATCAACTGTTGCAGTTACTCCATCATAGAAGGCCACCAGATTGGTCAGGCATGATTTACCATTAGTTAATCCATGGCATATCAACTGTTTGATACTGTCCAAACCTACTGAGGGATTTTGTTAGAAGGATGAAGGTTGCAGTATGGTATAGCCCAAGAAGATAACTAGCATTCAATTAAACAAAAGTGTCCAAGGTAAGCAATGCAAAATATGCATGACACTTTCCAGAAGTCTGTCTATTGAATGTCTCCACACCTCTCTCTGTCAGTAGTGGAATAGTTTTTATCTGACACTGCAGTATTCCAAGATCAAAACTGTGCCCTGTAGTTTTAGAATCTTGCCAGGACAGCTTATAGCATAGAACCATTCAAACCAATACAATCTAACAATACTAACTGTTAAATTCCTTCTAAAGACTGAATGTCAGGTACTAAGGTATAATCGGAGAATAAAAATATCTCAAAGCTGTTTAAGGCAAAATAGTTAAAAGACTTTAGGTATCTTAGCAAGACTTCTTGGTCTCATTAATGCAAAAGCCATACGCATTTTAGCAGAAGGTTCCTCTGATGATTGGTACAATTATCTGTGTTACAGGCAATAGGAATCAGATGGAGCTTCGTGTGCCACAGCGCATTTGGGAGAGATGGTAGCCTAGCTGTAGACCATCAGCTTTCCCCTACAGACTAAACCTTCATCATGGTCTACCCTGCTGGCTCTAATCCCCTTCAGCTGCTTCTGTTTTCCTAGTCTCTTCTCAAGGACAAAGCATGAAGGCAGTTTGAGGCAATGTGGAGAAGTAGAAACAGCTTCTTACCTGGTATAGAACTTTTATGAGGTAAGGGAATGGGTAAACCACTGGGAATTACCTTCCTTAGATAATTTTTCTTTTGAAAGATTGTGCCTGAGCTGCTTCTAAAGAGTTACTCTGTTTTACAGCAGGCAGAGGATGAGAGAGAAAGGAAAAAGGCACTGACACAACAAATACAGGTGTTATGGTTTGGATTAGAACAGAATTAATTCTGTTCAGTAACTGTATTTTCTAAAAGATATTCCACCACCACATACATAATACTGTTATTAGTTTTCCCCACACCTTGCCTGGACTGTCCCTTTAAGGAACCTGAGATTCCTGAATCAAGGACACTGCAACCCCACTCTCCCCCAGGGGAACCTTGGGAGCTTGCTGTGGGACTTTTGTTGCCTGGTGGGCACGAGGAAGTCCTCTTTTCTTCTGGGACTTTTGCCGAGCTGCGTTGCTGTCTGTCGGTGCTCTGAGACACACGTGAAGCTGCTTGGGCTGCCTGATACCGCGGCCCTGCCCCGACACGCTCTGCAGCCTCGGTCCTGACGTAATTACTTGTATGGGGCCGGGGGAAGTGGGTTCTGGTGTTTGGGTCCTGTATAGGTTTATATTCTTTTCGTTTATGTTTGCTGTTGTTATTAAAGCAGTTTTTAGTTTTTAACTTCCAATCCAGTCTCTCCTTTAACTGCCATGTGTGGGGGCTGGGAAGAGCCTTTAAACCCACCGCAACAGGCATGAACTTGAAATGTGCAATGGCAATGTTCAAGACATGATGAACTGTGTGATTTTAAGCTGGGAGGTGGATTAGATGTAAGGTTTCTTTAGAGAGTGTAGGTCTCTGCTTCAGAAATATCTAACACAATTCTGTACTCAACCCTGCTACAACAAGTCATGAAATGCTGGTACTCTAAAACATAAGTAACTTTTCAAGCAGCCCTGTAGAAACAGTCTCACTCTTCTGTTTTGCTGAACAGCTACTAAGGGGATAGCAAGGCCATTACTCTCTCTAGCAGCAGAGCCAGGCAAATTAGTATTGGAAACAATGTATTCCTCAGATGAGGCACTTAGCTCATTTGAAATATGTTTTATCAAGGTTTTCATAAACATATTTGGGCCAACTCTTAAAAAATGCTGGATATTTTCACCCAGCAATTTCAATTAAAATTCATTACATGTGGCTGCTTAGATGATATGCTATTCGTTCCTGCTCCTTGTTGATGGCAGAAACAGTTCCAGAAGAAACTTATCAGTTAGGCAGGTGAACAGGTTTAGAGAACAGTAGTACTCTCTTTGGTTCCCTGCTCTTCCAGCCCATCCACTAGATGTTCAAAATATATCACTTGGAGATTCTCCTTCAGCTCAGATGTTAATACAAGATAAGCGGGTTACAGTTAGCTGTTACCATAGTGATAGTAGTCAAGGAATTTTCTGACAGCACAGTGCTTGACATCAAGTTGCCTCTTTAGCTTGCTAACAAATGCCTGATTAAACATTCATGTGCCCACAGACATTCAATCCATATGGATAACAGACTTCATAAACACTTAACCCAAATTCTGATTTATTATGTGGGTAAGGTAAAAGTGAGGTGGCGGAGAAAGAAGCTGTCACAGCACAGCTTTGGTGAAACAAGGCACAATTCTTATCTGGAAACCAAATGAACAACAGGAATGAGATGGAGATCTTGTATCTGCACATACTACTCGAGTGAAATACATGTTAGATTCTTTACTGTATATACAGACACTAGAACAAAAAATGGGGTTAAAATTAGCATGCATCACAAAGCCAAATGCCTCTTGGAAGGGGCCATAACAATTTCTTTGAATTTAGAAAAGCTCCTAGTGTTCTCACTGCTCCACAGAAGAGACAGAGGTGGTTCTCTGCTGGAGGCTGTGACACGAAGTGGCATTATGTGTACCACCCTTCTGCTTTGAATGTCTCAGATAGAGGGATCTTCCTCTTCTTGATCCTCACACAAACCCTTCTGCTGCCCTGCTGCCCCTCCAGCAATCACCTAGCCAACTCCTGTCTTATCATTAGGCACTGCTAAGGCGTTTTGCTGAGGAGAGGTATAAAAGCCATGGCTGGGGAAGTAGAATGATGTATACAGGATGCTGCCCATCCTCTGCTACCCAGGCTGGAAAGAGGATGACATACACGTGCTTCTGAGGGACACATCGTTTCAAGTGAAAGCTGGGGCACAGGGAGAATGTACAGCACTGTGGAAAAGGTCCGCTGGCAGCAGCAGAGAGAGGGCATAAATCAAGTTCTGTAGGTACTAATGCTGGTGCCACCTGAGTTCAGGAATATTTTTGTTGCTTTGTTTTGCTTTTAGAATCTCACATTATTCATGTACTACCGTATGCTAGGAGGGGCTGCACAGGCTCCCTGGAGATGCAGCCTAAAGGCTAAATAGAGACCTTGGTTAAGTCACTGAACATGCTCTTTTGGCATGTAGAAAATATTCTCTGTCCTTTTTCATAGTAAAAATAAAACATAAACATACTTGCTAACATCTTATTTCCCACCCTGAATCAGAAGATTAAGCCACACACAAAACAGATAGGACCTGTTTAAAACAATTTATCCTATATTCATGCACAGTATCAAGGAATAAGTCAAAGAAGTGGGAGATCCATAGAAGATCCTATCCCATTTTCTTCTTTTAATCTCATCTTTGTCTTGCTTTGAATATTCCTTCTGTCCTTCCCTGCTAGAGGTCACGCTAGCAAGCATGGGCTGGTGACACTGTGATGATATATAGGGGTCCTAAATCACAAACATGGCACTTCTACTCACTAGCACTCTGCTGGAGTTCGAGTTTGTGCATTATATTAGCAGTGTCACCACTCTGGTGATGAATTTGTGTGAAGCACAAGCTGAGAGGACTTTCCTGCTTGGTGTATGGCTATCACAGCACAGCCTCAGCCACAGGAGGAAGAACATCTAGAAACACGGCTCATGTAAATATTCATACAACAATTAGCATCAGAAAGTAGAGGTTGTTTTTTGTTTCACAGAATCACAGGATGTTAGATGTTGGAAGGGACCTCAAAAGATCATCTAGTCCAACCCCCCTGCCACAGCAGGATTCCCTACACCAGCTCACACAGAAACGCGTCCAGACGGGTTTTGAATATGTCCATAGAAGGAGACTCCACAACCTCTCTGGGCAGTCTGTTCCAGGGCTCTGTCACCCTCACTGTGAAAAAATTCCTACGTGTATTTACACGAAATCTCCTATGCTTCAGTTTACAGCCATTGCCTCTCGTCTTGTCACTGGGCTTCATCTCATTGACCACGACTCTCTGACTTCTGTCTTTCAACCAGTTCACAATACACCTCATTACCCAGTCAGCCAGACCACACTTCCTCAGTTTAGTTGCAAGGATGCTTTGGGAGACAGTGTCAAATGCTTTACTGAAATCAAGATAAACCACATCCACTGCCCTACCCTCATCTATCCACCCGGTTATGTCTTCATAAAAGGCTCTTAGGTTGATCAAACATGACTTCCCTTTGGTAAACCCTTGTGGACTGCTCCCAATGACCTCCTTATCCTTGATGTGCTTAGAGACAGAGTCAAGAATAAAGTGTTCCATGCCCTTTCCAGGGATGGAGGTGAGGCTGACTGGTCTACAGCTACCCAGGCCCCAATTTCTGGCCTTTCTGAGGAGTGGAGTGACGTTTGCCTTCCTCCAATCCTCAGGCACCTCTCCCCAGGACTTACCAAAGATGATGGAGAGTGGCCTGGCAATGACTTCTGCCAGCTCCCTCAGCACCTGAGGGTGCCTCCCATTAGATCCATCGGATTTATGGATGACTAGATGACTTGATTGGTCCCTTACCCAGTCCTCCTCAACCAACGAAAAGTCCATTATCTTAACGTCATCTGGGCGCTCAGGGGTCTGAAGCTCATGAGGACAGACTCTAGCAGCATAGACAGAGACAAAGAAGGCATTCAGTAACTCCACCTTCTTTGTATCATCTGTCACCAAGGCATCCACCTCATTCAGCACTGGGCCTGCATTTCCCCTAGTATTAGTTTTTTGCTTTTATTGTGTTTATAAACAACATTTATTGTTGTTTTATTAACATTTGTTTGCTTTGATTCATTTTATAAAGAACAT
This sequence comes from Galbula dea, assembly GCA_013399015.1. Lineage (NCBI taxonomy): Eukaryota > Metazoa > Chordata > Aves > Piciformes > Galbulidae > Galbula > Galbula dea. The sequence continues at coordinate 254,620 of VWZX01011153.1, read as the reverse complement.
TTGTTGAAGTCAACTTCTGAGACTGTCAGTGGTCATTCACAGCCGCTGTGAAGCTTCAGAGCAGCCTTCATTCATGTGGGACTGTCGAGGGTCGAGGCTGGGCTGACCACCAACCCAATGACAATTGCTTCCCCCTTACCCCCCTCGCCCTCCCCCACAGGAAGGGAAAGGGGATAAGGGAGAGACAGAGAGACTTGTGGATTGGAAAATAAAACTAGAACTACTTTAATAATAACAATGTTAAATGAAATATATACAAATATGTACAGAACCCAATACCGAACCCAAACCCCCCTCGATGTTAACTACGTCACCACTGATACTGTGGCAGTAGGCCTCAGCAACAGATGAGTCCGGCTCAGGGGGCTGGATCCTGGTACTGGATGCAGGAACTTAGGGATCACCGAAGCACAGGAAAACAATCCAGCAATCCGGAAATCAGGAAAGGAAAATCAGGAATCAGAATCCTCCAAGAGAAATCCAAGAAGGAAAGATCAAAGAAGGATCCGACAAAGAAAGATCCAAGGAAAAATCATCCAAGGAAAAAATCATCATCTAAGGAAAAATCTAGCATGGGGGAACTGACCCCCAGCTTATATATCGAATATGACGTATATGGGATGGAATACTTTAGTTGGTCAGTTTAGGATCATCTGCCCTGTCTGCTCCTCCCTAAAGGTGCAGCCTTTACCCTGCACCCCCCAACAGGAGACACAAGATTCAGCAGTGACCTTGCTCTGCATACCAATCCCTGGCAGTAAATCTAAACATTAGGCCTTATCACTGCTAGAAGCTGGCAGTGTCTGTAAAAACATGCTGCTAGTTTCAGAAAGTGCAGTTTCTTAGAGGAGCTTCAGCTAAAAAGTAAAATTACTGAACAGAATTAGTTCTGTTTTAACCCCAACCAGGACAGGGACTGCCAATACAGGATACAATTGCTCATTCTGACTGGGCCTGTGCTGATCTACACTCAGCATTCAGGCAAACAGAGTCATCAGATTGTTGCTTACTTAACTACAGTTCACAGGAATTTATCCATACAAGACACATTAGCCATAGAAAGACTCACAGTTGCAAAACATATTGAAGAATCTTTGTGTCAGCCTTTTGCTTAGATGACTGCAGGGCAGAACTTTAAAACATATGTTTGTTTTGTTGTTTGGGTTTTTTTCCTTCAAATTGAATTATTTTGTTCTGGATGTAGGCTGGCTTTGAAATGTTTGATCATGGCAATGTCTGATGTCATCTGTTAAAAATCTAACTTTTCCTCTTTCCTTTTTATAAATAAATAGAAGGACTTTGCTTATATACACAATCACATAACTCTGCCACTAATTTTATAAGAGGTTATAACTGAATTCATTTGGTACCAGTTTGTTCAAGAATATTGAATACTTTACATCCCTCATCAGTTTAAACTCCCATATTTAAAAATTAAAATATGAAGCCAGAAATTGAGCATCTGAGAGACACAGTTCAAATCACAGTCAGGTGCAATCCAGGTGCAATATAATTCATGAAATTAATAATGGCATCATCTTTAGCAGCTTTTAGCTGTCTGGGGTTATAATATGTAGGGATATTCCAAAAGCTGAACTTCAGCCACTTGAGTAGCTACAAAAGTGCATTAACTGACTCAGATAAAGAGCAGTACTTTTCAGTTCCACACGCATTTAAAAAAAAAAGTGTATTAAGTGTATTTCTGTCTCAATGTTACTTTAAATATATGAAGACACTGCAGAAAGTGGTTGACACTGAGACCACTCCTATGTATACCTTCTGCCTACAGTTATCACTGCAGTTACCTTTCCTGGCTTTCGTAAGTGTCATTTCTGACTGGGCCCTCAGAAAGTTTTCAGACCTGTGAGATCAGTGTGCTGGCAGCTGACCCTTTTTTCCCTTGTAATGGTTCTGTCCTGAAGGTCAAAGACTCCGTTTGAAGAATTTGTAATAAAAAGACATTTGAAGAACCAACATTTCTTGGTGCTCCAGACCTCTTGTTGACAGCTAGTATTAAAATCTTGAGCTGCCTTTCTTGTGTCAGACAATTGAGAGGCAAGGGAAGCTCAATAACCAGTGCAAGGAGAAAGAAGTAGCTCAGAAAGTATTAAAAATCCCAGAAAACTCTCAAGAGATTCTGACTATCAATCAAAAGAAAGAAAAAAAATAGAGAAGAAAGTTTTCAGACAGGTTTCAGGCCCAGTAACACAAACATGTGAAAAATGCGAACAATCTGCTAACTCATCATTCAAAAAACGTGGGTGACAGAGCCACAAGGTGGAAATAAGAGTGAATTTCATAAGACATAGCAATTTGGCAAGTGAAATATGACTTAAATTGTGGTGAATACCTATGTCTTCTCTGCTCCCTTCCTTTCTTGCAAACAGTCACCACAGTTTGAATGATTATTCTTGTTTTTCTCTTTAACCATATTGTGAATAAAAGGTCAGAATCACAGCAATGACACACTTGTCTAGTTTCCTCTGCCCAAGATGCACAAGGCATTCTGCCTTAGAGAAATAAATTGTAGAAGAGAAAAGACATCAAGCAGCATGGGAAGATCATGACTGTGCAACTTAACAGTACTTTTAAGCCAGTCAAATGGCTAACTGCTGATAAAGAGGGGACCCCACAACTGCTTCCTTCCCAACAGCTCCAGACGTACCCTCCTGCAGATTCATCTGAGCAGTCACTTCCCTGTTTTCCCAGAGATTGTGAGCCAATCCGAGAGAAAAGTAAGTATGCCAAAAATTCCCTTGGTCAGCATTACAGGAAGCCAAACAAGTGCCAATGCAAAAGAAAAAAAAATTATTTTTTTTCATCCCATGTCTAGGATGAAATCTGGGCTGCCTGTTCAGTGGCAGCTGTAGTGGTTCCTCAAGTTATATTCAACAGAAGCAACTATCTTACACTGTGAGGTACATTCTTTCTGGAGTTACTTTTTCCAGGGCTTTTATCTTCCTTGCTGTTTTGAGGGAACAGCTCATTCCTAATTCACACTACTTCCAACAGGAAGACCTCAAAAATCGTACATATGACAAGCAACTACATACTCTTTTCTTACACAGCAAGGAGAAAACAAGCCTAAAAGTCAAAACATGATTGCTCAGTTCAACTGGATGCATGGCAATCGTCATACAAAACTGTCAAAACCCATCAGGAGCTACTTTGTTCCAACACTGCAAGGAAGACCAGCATGTTAGCTCCTCTCTAGCACATCCATCTCACAGAGAATCCATACAATGGTATCCCTGTTATCTGAAGAGAAACCAGAAATCCTCAGCCTTGGACATACCCGCACCTCCTGGGTTTCACCTACAGCTTTGATTGCAAATATCTCAGGAAGCACCTATGTGGTTCTTTTCCCAAAAGTTATTTCTCAAGATCTCAGAAAGAAAAATGTAGGTCATCCAATTAATCGATTTTCACTAGGCCCCTGAGCTAGCGAGTAACTCAAAGGCCTGGCCTTCAGTGTTTGCTGCCAATACATTGCCTTGGTCAATCTTCTGCCTCCTCCTGTTGTTCTCTAGATCTGCCAGTCTGGATGAGAGGTGTTGTCATCTTTTCCTAGAGGATGCTGAAAACCCAGAGGACCAAATGCCTACTTTTCATTCCTAAACTATTTCCCAATTTCTATCCACATGTGGAATGACTTTCTCTATCAGCAGTCAAGAGGTAAGATGGGAACTTTCAGCAGCACAGCTTTTGGGAAAAGAATTAAATCAGTAGAGATTGAGAACATGAGCAAGATGAAAGGCAGCTTCCAGACAAGAGGAGGACACAATGTTTAAGGAACAAAATACAAACTAATTCACAACCAGATATGTGAGTGCGCACACTGAGCAAGATGGGGAGAGATGTTAAGAACTTCTCCCAAAGCCACTAAAAACAACACCTAGGCTATAGCAACTCATATACCTNTTACCTGCTGTGTGTGGGGGGCTGGGAGGAGCCCTTAAACCCACCACAACTGCGCTGACAGCATCGGAAAAGCTGTATCTGCTTTGTTTACTTGGATAAAACTTAAATTTATATGTTCTCTATCTAGTCATGTTGGGGGCACTTGTGAATGAATTAATCAATAAAAAATATATACTAGTAATTTATTTCTGTATTTACAAGCAACATAAATTGTTTAAGGTGTCATTTGAATTAACCAATAAAAAATGTATACTAGTAATTTATTTCTGTATTTACAAGCAACATAAAGTGTTTAAGGTGTCATTCGAATTAATAGTACAGGATTGCATAGATTAAAACAGAAGACAGGAAAAAATGAGTGGAGGAAATAGTTTTCAGAATTTATGAACCAAATAATTGTTTTCATCTTAATCATAGAATCATAGACTATTCTGAGTTGGAAAGGACCCACAAGGATCCTCTAGTCCAGCACCCTACCCTGTGCAGAACACCCGAAGAATCACACCGTATACCCAAGAACGATGTCCAACTTCAACTATTATTGCTTCTTTAGTAAACAGAAAATTCTGTTGAAGCCATACCATAGTGACTGAAAGTAAAAATACCTTATGATGCAGCACAAAGCTTGTACTGGTGTCTCCAACTGTGCCACTGATAAGTATTATACCAATGACAGAGGCTGCAGAAACAGCAACAGCTCATGCTTTCATACTTCCCTTCCTGAATAAGGGATCTTGCCATCACAACTCAATCATTCTTCCCACTGCACACCCTAAATTTGGGCTCCAGCTTCCTAGCCTGTGCTTTCTCCTGTTCTCTTAAGGCATGGCTTTGCTTCCTCAGCCTGGGATCCCAACCACAGATCCTCAGAGCTTTTTCCCTCCTGACTCCCTGTTTCTTCACTTCTACCTCAAGATCTGAACATCTAACTGCTAATACTCTCAGTGGTTGACAGTAGTTTAGAGGCATCACCCTCACAAACAAGTATCTAAAATGGAAACATAGCTATTTTGGAAAATAAAGGCTTAATTATATTTACTTGGTAATTGGCACCAAAACCTATGAAAACGTAGCATGAACATTCATATAGCTCCAAGCACAATTCACATCCACTGCCAAAGAGGGCTACTAGACACTTCTATAAAATAAATTCAGAATTATTACTAATGCATTTAAGTTATTTTTTATACACTCACAGCGGCTCAGTAAAACAAAACAAAAATTTAAAAAATGTAAACATTAGCATATTTCTTACAACCAAATTCCCATGACATTGCTAATCCTACTCATTTCAGTGAATAGAGTTATTTGAACATTTTTAGCTGCATCCTTGCACCAGAAGACAGACAGAACAAAAAAAAATTTCTTTTAGAACTGAGAAATCCACACGAAATGTATAATTAAGTATTCCACAACTGCTTACAACTGCTTTACTACTAAAAGTAAAAACAAAATGGTGGGTGTTTACTTGGAAGTGTTGTCAAAATATGACAGTATGTTAATTAAAAAAGACAAAGAAACATCTGTATGAAGACAGAGTTAAAGGAAATAATAATATAGCATATAAGAACTGAAAGAAATAGAAGTAAATATACATTTGCAACATATCTTTGACTATAACACTATATAAAGTCCAAAAATAATTCAGCAATCTCATCAATGTATAGCTGCAGGAACCACAATAACATTCTCAAGTTATTGTCTCTTCGACAAGGACTTTCTATTGGGTCACTTCATTACACATCATTTCAGGAGAATTCAGTTTTCTGAATTTGCAAAAATAAGTTCTAAGTTCCTCAGACTTTCTCAGCATGCCACATGGGACCAATCTGTGCACAAGACCTAGTAAAGCCATTGGTCCCGAGGTCCAGTTGCATACAGACACGCTAAATCTACGGACACACGGCTCTTCTCTAGCTTTTGCCACTGTAAGTATGGGAGGAAACAGCAGAGCTAAATTTGTGCCATCCAATAATTTAAGTGCCTGCAGATTGCTGTGTCATGCTTGACTGAGCAAAAACAAATTAGACGGCAGAGATGAAGCCAAACAACAATAAATTCTGGCATAACTTATTTTGTGTATAAAACAATAGTTCAAAGTTTGATCTGGTGGAGAAAAATCCATTCTGTGAATCACTATAGAAGTAAAAATGTTGACCATGAACTTTGGCTGACATTAATTAATGCAGTGCCACTGTCTTCAGTACCTGTAACAGCTTGGGTACACTCTGATATGTTTTAAAAGGAAAACACACATTCCTACCTGTGTGATTCATCAACAGGACACAGTAGATACCAGAACAAAAACTGTAACTACAAGTTTAAAGTGCTGGTTCCAGCTAGGAGCATGCATTGTTTGATGTTCAGCACAGAGCACAGCTTTGTCACTCACATGTTTGTTGACACTCACTGTCACCATTATAGCACATGCTAACCACTTACACCCATCTTAACAAAAATCTCAAATACTGAGGGACTACCTCTCCAACTATATTGGCAAAAAGGGGTAAAAGAGGTGTTATATCACCACCTGAGATGATTCATTTCTTCAGCTTTATTTAGTCAATACTTTTCAGTCAATCTTCCACCAGAAGTTACACCGGCTTCCCATGAGGCACTCTATTCCAAGACAAAACAGTGCCACTTAAGCTACCTTAACAGAGGAAAGATGTTTCAAATAGGGTGCTGCAGAGCTATCTATTGGCCCTACTTCTAGTCTAAGTTGTGTCAACATCTTAAATGCTGGAACAAAGAATGCATTCATAAAACCTATGGGTGGCTGCAAGCTGGGATAGACTGTAAATACTTGGGGCTATAAGAACAGAATTCAAACTTCAGGGAACTGGTCTGAAATCCAGAGATTAAGTTCAGCTTAAAGCAAAACAAAACCACCAAAACCCCAAACGTCTCAAGAGAATAATCCAAATGGAGAAGGGGGGAAAAACAATGCCCAAATATACTAAGGGCTATAGATGAGCACACCCTTGGCTGGATAAAAAATTGGTTGGATGGCCGAGTCCAGAGGGTTGTGCTCAATGGAGTTAAGTCT
>VWZX01011153.1:229260-240762 GCA_013399015.1 Galbula dea | reverse complement strand
CTTGCCCTTTTTGAAGATTGGAGTGACATTTACTTTCCTCCAATCCCCAGAAACCTCTCTTGTTCCCCAGGACTTCTTAAAGATAGTGGAGAGTGGCCTGGCAATGACTTCTGCCAGCTCCCTCAGCACACATGGGTGCATCCCATCAGGTCCCATGGATTTATGGATGTCCAGATGGCTTAGCTGCTGCCTAACCCAGTCCTCCTCAACTAAGGAAAATTCCTCCATCATCCTAACATCATGTGGGGGCTCAGGGGTCTGAAGCTCCTGAGCACAGTCTCTAAGAGTACAGACAGAGACAAAGAAGGCATTCAGTAACTCCACCTTCTTTGTATCTTCTGTCACCAAGGCACCCACCTCATTCAGCAGGGGGCCTACATTGCCTCTAGTATTCGTTTTTTGGGCAAAGTATTTGAAGAAGCCCTTCCTATTGTCCTTGACCTCCCTTGCAAGGTTTAATTCCAGAGAGGCCTTAGCTTTCCTAGTTGCCTCCCTACAACCTCTGACAACAGTCTTTTTCTGGAAGCTGCAATTTGATATTTATAATTACACATACTAGATACAGCATTCATAATGGTAGATCACATTTTTTGTAAGTTAATAGAGCTGGTGATATAATAATGTCATTAATCAGGTCTGGCTTCAGCACTACTGTTCTCAGCGAGACAGGAAATTATACTCTTGCTCTCTAAGTCTTAACCTGTAAAAATACTACAGAATTCTATACTTGTTTAAACTTCACTGCATGCACTTATACTATATCCAATTTACAGCAAAAATGACCTGCATGATCTCTGAGTACCTGTTGATTAAAAAAAACCAACTAAACTCTTGACAAATTTTCGAAAACCCTTTCTGATCTTTTTGTACTTTAACTAACAGATGATTCTCTGATTTTGACAATTGGAGACTTGGATGATAAAACCATGAAGGCTTCATTGGTTCCTTTGCCAAGGACTTCTAGACATGTTAGAGATCTTGCTCCATCAGAGACTCCTGTGTGACCCTGGGAGTACTGTTATCTCCATGTCTGTCTTCAGCTGTAGCATGAAACCAGCACTCCTTTACTTCAGAAGAAAACAGTGAGGATAAATTCAGTGAAAATTCTAAAATTCAAATATAACTGCTGATATTAGTCTCCATAAGATGTATATGGGTGGTTTGCATGGATGAGATGAGATGATTTTTAGATCACAGATTCTGAAGGTTACAGGCACTCCCAAGGGTGCAGGACTAAAATACTTTTCCTAAGGGATTAAATCACTATGAAATGGCACACGAAACAACAAATCAAACAGCTTCCAGACACTTACTGTCAAAAAACCAGAGAATACAACCTTGACTCAACTTGCATGTCAACACAGATGAATTAAATAGACGCCCTCAACTTCTGTCCATTACCTACCACAGATATATCTCATCTCTGAAGAATCTCTGTGGATTAGAGATAATATTGCTGCATTTTGTTCACAACAATACAAAAACTTGTGAGCAAAATGATCTGACGCACTATACATTTGCAACACTCTCCAAGTATAATTTCATTTTTCTTGGCTCTTGAAACTGCATTTTTATTTTAGGAAAAAAATAAAAAGAAAAAAACCAAACATAGTTCTCTCAGCTACAGAAAGACAGACCTATAAGAAAAGGAACTGGAGGAAAAAACCTTCTGATTTTCTTGTAGCTTTAGTCTGGACCAGACTACCTTCCTTTGCCTTGCAAATTCAAATTACTTTGAAAAAGTTTAATTGTGATTCTTTCCATATTCTCTTGGGTTTCACTGTTGATGTCAGTTGCAAGCTACCAAGTACTCCTCCACAAGCAATTGCAGTCTTAGATCAGACATTATCTATATTTTCACCTTTTTAATTGTACTCTCCAATAAAACCAGTTTTAGTTAAAACTATTAATAAGATAATAAAAAGTAAAGAAAGAAAAATAAACTTATTCCCTTTTTATCTGTTTTTTTTTTGGGGTGGGGGGTTGTTTTGATTTATATTTGTTTGCTTTGTTAAAAAAAACTATCACTTTTTAATCCAGAGTGAAGTGTTGTTTACACACTTTTCAGACATTCCCCACAGGACACTGGAACCCCTCTGCTGTGAGGACAGGGTGGGAGAGTTGGGGTTGTTCAGCCAGGAGAAGAGACAGCTGCAGGAGACCCTAGTTCAACCTTTCAGTACTTAAACAGCTTATAAGAAAGAGGACAGACTCATCAGGGAGTGCAGTGATAGGACGGGTGGTAATGGTTTTAAACTGAAAGAGGCTAGGGTTAGATTATGTGTAAGGAAGAAGTTCTTCCCTGTGAAGGTGGTGAGATACCGGGGCAGGTTGCCCAGGGAGGTTGTGGGTGACCCACCCCTTGAAGTTTTCAAGGTGAGGTTGGATGGGGCTTGGAGAAACTTGGTCTAATGGAAGGTGTCCCTGCCCATGGCAGAGGGGTTGAACTGGACTATCCCTAAGGTCCCTTCCAACCTAAACCATTCCATGATTCTATGATACACACAAGGATTTTACAAACATTTTTGTTTCTGCCATTCTTTCACCTGGAGTTTTCTTTAGGTTGCTCCACTCCTAATACCATGAGCTGCTGAGGAATTACCTTGAATTCCTTCAGAAAGGCTGTTGCACAAGAATAAACTCTAGACAGCCTAGGAAAAAAAACAAACAACAAAACAAAACAAAACTATTTCATCTTGCTTTCGTCAGTCTGTCACCCCAAACCCAGAGCTGTAGCTGAAGATCACCTTTAAGCTTCCAGAAGTATGAAAATACATACACTCCCATTATAAGATTAATGCATATTTTTCCTCTGTAGTTATTACATGAATTTAAAATTATTTAACACAAAATGTACTTTGCAATGCATTTTCTTCTCTCCCCATGCTTTTTTAAATACTTTGACTGTATTTATTGGAAACATCTCTTTTTAAGCCACTCTTTTGAGAAATATTAATGTTCCCACATGTGTCTTATTCAGGAGTTTCACTGACCTTGTGTCTGGGAAAATCACTTTCTGTATCAAATAAAAGCAGACTTTTAAAAGAAGAGATTATCTTGTGACAATGTCAGAATATCTTGAATTCCATAATGGAATGAACAAGGAAGCCTGTATAATTTATTTTAATAGGAAGCTTGACAGAGGCTGAAATATTCATTTGTATTAAATAGAGAATATAAACCTAATTATAGATAAGAATGAACATCTTGAGAAGAAAAGCAGCAGTCAAGTTCTCAGCTTACTTTCATTGTCCCATCTGCCATTCTAAGCTCCTGGCAGTCATGGTCTTTACTAAATCCTCAGGCCTTTACACAACACTTGGTCCTGCGTTAGCAGCCCTGTGACAAAATCCTCCCCACGTGGCCAGTTTAAGTTATCCTCTAGGCCCATTGGAAGCATTCTTTTCAACAGCTCAAAAGACAGAAAAACTGGCCACAGGAAGTTAGATTACATAGCTTCCTGATCCAAGCCTTTGAACTCAGGCTACGGCTCAAAACCACCATGAACTATTTTAGTTAAAATTAAATTAGAATTAAATTAAAATCAGGAAGCAATAAAGGAATATTAAGTCTGCAGTCTTGCATCCTGTTATTCTGTACATAACTAACAGCAATTCCACATTAGTATTTCAAGCCTTCTTTAGCAATCTGTAGAGTGTTAATTTTCATTCTCTTCCAAAAGTCACAAGGATGCTAATTTTCAGTGAGAGGTTAACAATAAATAATTTAAAATTTGTCAAGAGTAAATGGGGTTTTGATTGCCTGTGTAGTTGGCCTGACAACTTGAGAAGCAGGAACAAAGCACTGGAAAGTCTTATGGTTGTAGCAAGGAATCAGAGAAAGTACAAAAGAAGCCTATAATAATCTGAAAACAAAGGTATATGGAACACCCTCAGATCAGCCCATCAAATACATTTAGACTGTATAGAAATCTGAGATAAGGCTTGGCTTGCCAGGCTGACATTGCAAGGCCAGGAGGTTTTAGGATGCAGGCTGGAATCTAGGAATCTGATTTGAGAGTAACATGCCTGTCAGTGTGCATTTTATATTTACAGGAAAAAAATAAAGACTTGGAGCTGAACAGTGTTGAATACCTGCTCCTCCCAACAATTTCTGTAGGGGCTCTCTCTTCAGATCTGTCATCAAGTATACAAACTACTGCTCCATCATCACCACTGGAAATTCTGACATATTATGTGCCTGCTTTGAAAGGTATTTTTCCTATGCTACATGAAGATGGACTCAGTAAAATAAGCTTTTTGAATATTAATCTTCCTTAATATCAAATTCAAAACTACAGTCATATCTTATTGAAGTGAGAAGGATTTGGTCTCTACTACCTCTCAAGGCTTTTCATGTAATTGTATTGAAAGATGGTGTGTTCTACCAAGTGATTAATGATTTGTATCAGAACTGTTTTAATTCCTTCATAATAATTTATGTTTTGTATATACAGGATATCCACAGATTGACTGGAAGGCGCTGTCATTTCTACTGTCCCAGGAAGCTGTATTGGGTCTGGTTGAGCTGCAGTTCATCTCCCCATAATAGCCCTCATTGCTGTGCTTTGCACTGGCAGCTAGAAGGGTGCTGACAACACACCGGTGTTTTGGCTGCTGCTGAGCACACCACCAGCACTGTAACATTCCTTCCTTAGTTGAGGGCAAGATCCTGGGAGGGGACCTAAGCAGCCAGCTGATCCAAACTGACCAAAGGGATATTCCATACCATATAACATCAGCTCAGATATAAAAGCTAAGGCATGGAGCAGGAGGGTGGACATTCATTATCTAATGGCTGCCTTCTGAGGAACCACTATGCATAACTGCAGCCCTGCTTCTCAGGAGTGGCCGACCATCGCTGCTCATGGGAAGTAGAGATTAAGTCTGCTATTCTTTGCTTCTGCATGCGCAGGCTTTGCTGTGCTTATTGCTTCTAGCAAACTGTCTTATCTCAATCCACGAGTCATTTTTTTATTATCACCTTACTCTCTCTCCCCTCTCCCTCTGGGAAGGCGAGTGATAGAGCAGCTGGGAGGGCGCCTGGTGTCCAGCCAAGGACAAACCCACCACAGAAGCATATTTTTAAAGATAGTTTCAATTACTCAAAATCAACATATTTTTGGAACAGTAGTGAAAGACCAAGCTTGTAATGTACTCTGTTTAATTAAAAACTTTCATTGGATTTTATTGGAAGATTGTAGTGACTGGTGACAGGACTAGAGGGAATGGGCTTAAGCTGTGCCAGGGTAGGTTTAGATTAGATATTAGGAAGAATGCCTTTACTGAAAGAGTGGTTAGATATTGGAATAGGCTGCCCAGGGAGGTGGTGGGGTCACCACCCCTGGAGGTTTTTAAGAAGAGGATAGATGTGTTTCTTCAGGGGATGATTTAGGGCTAAGAGTAGTGTAGGGCTATCGGTTGGACTAGATGATCTTGAGGCTCCTTTCCAACTGTAAGGATTCTGTGATTCTGTGGCTTCTTAACTGAGAATGACAACAAGAATGGTTGCATTCTTCTATATAATTAGGTGTATCATGCCAAGTCTATCCTATCTTTTCAGCTTAAACTATGCTTCTCAGAAATGGTATCTGTAAAAAGATTTCAAGTTTTTTTACACACAAGCACACACCCCATTTTTACTATCTAACTATGAAATCATTCTTGATTTGGTATTTCCTAAAGCAGAAGTCTTCTGTCTTCTCACATAGTCTCTGGATATCATTTGCCCTTCTCCTAAATCTTCCAATACTGTTTTAATAAATTTTAAAGTCACTTACAAGATGCTTTTATGGCTTATAAAAAAATCACGTGTGCAGGACCTGAATATTTAAGGGACTGCAAAATAATGATGTTTGAGACTGTAAAATTGGTCACTTTGTATGAAGTTAAGCACAGGATTAATGTATTTGTATTAGTTGCAAGGTATTCATTACAACTAATCTTTAATATTCAAAAGAAGTTTCCACTCTTAAATGGAAATTAAAGATGCATAATTGACATTGATAAACCACTGCTTAGTTTAAAACTTAATTTAGAAGTATTTTAAAAAGGGAAAAGAGAACAGCCTATTTCCAGGCCAGACCACTCTAAATACCAAAACACTGCATTGGAAGAGTAATTTTACTAGTAGTTATCTTGGACACAGCAGCTTTACCATATTCCTCACAGCTGTGTAAAATCCAGTAAGCAGGTAAACAGTGACAATACAAAAAATGCCTTTCTGGATGATGAAAAAACTCTCATTAGTTTCTTGTCTAGCACAGTTTGAGTGTTTTGAAATCATATTTACAGGACAACCTCTGTAACTTCATCCAAGAGGACAAATTGTGAAGCAACTACCTATGTATCTCTGCAATTGGGTATATTATAATATGCATTTGCATATTATATCTAATTCAAAGGTAGCAGCAGCTCAGTAGACCGCTGTAATGACTGACATCATTTAAACCATTTGTCATTCAAAGAAGTGACCCTGAAAAAATTAAAGGACTCAAGTCAGGATAAAGGAAACTAACTACTCTTGCAGCAGGAATAACTCACTGTGCAAATACAGAGACAAGAACAATTAGGCAGATAGCAGTTCTGTAGAAAATAATCTAATCCATCATAAACTAAATATAAATCTGCCCAATGCAACAGTGGAAGGGTCTTTGTAAGTGACTCATACTTTCCACTCTGATTTTTCAGGAAAACACTCTAACAGCGTGTCACTGTACCTCAGATGGAAGATGTAATTTCGAGCAGAGGGGTTGTACTTTCCTAAACTGCCTTTGGCAGTTCCTGAATATTTAAGAATTGCTGCTCTGTTTCAGTGTGAAGACAAGGGCCAAAATAACAGAAGCAGCAATATTAAGCTTACCTGTTTGTTTTTGTCCCACTTCAGTTCAAGTTTTCCACAAGGTGAGAGGTGATAAGGGAATTTTCTAAAGCTTCTTGATTCTCACTGCTTGAGTACTTTTCATGCCAGCTCCACTGCAGAGTCAAATGTGGAACATGGAACCAGGATTTTGGATTCACCTGTTGGACTTGCATTAAAGTGGTGTAAGAGCATTCATACAGGCAGTAACTGCTCAGAAATGGGTTACAGTATGGTAACCTCTGCTTATGCAGATTTCAAACACAGTCCTTTCAAATCTGTATGACATGAGGCATTGGAATTCAATGTGCTGCTAACTGCTGGGACAGCTCACACACACTCATGCATATATAAGCATGTACTACAACTGGTACTAAATATTGGTCTAGACATACTGCTTTTTGTATTCCCCTTTTTGGTACATTTCTATATGTTATCACTGGTCCTAAAAAGGATAAAAACCTCTAAACAGTACTTTGAGATATATTATAAAGTTTGGGAGGATGTTTCTGAAAAGATAATTACATTCTTGTCCCTAAAGGAGTTCCATCTCAACCTCATTATGCTACAATATCCTACACTACAAGCAGCTAAAAAGTTTATTAGCATGGTGGTTCTGTGCATTAGCTATAAAAGACTTCTGTAGAGATTAATCATGTGATTCATCATGAAGATTAGCAGTTATGAGATGACCATATAAAAGTTTGTAGGTACTAAATTATGTCATCAATACATTTATAGTTGAGAGTATGACACATGCCTTGTTAACATTTTGATGCTCTGTGATGTGTAGGAGGGGTCAGCACTGTTTCAGCCCTTGTGATCCAAACACAACAAACAGCACAAGGGAACTCTGTTCAGGTCAACATCCGGGCTTTGGCTCTGCAAATTGCTTAGGTTCCAATTTGGTGTGCCAACTGACCTCAAATGAGTCTTAGTCACCCCGGTATGGTTAATTAGGACTAATAATTTCACTGGAGTCATTAAACAGAGATACTAAAAATGAGTATTTATATTTGTTGTTAGAACTTCCAGATTGGTTCTTTTAAAAATTACATTTATATTACCTAACATAAAGACTGAGTTGGATATATGTAAGTAGGGATGCATAAAATATAGCTACACATTTTCTCCCCCATCTTATCTGGGAATTTAGAGTACTCCTTAGTATTCTTTATAAAGCCATCAAAAGTGAAATAAAACTGTCGCAGGCGGAAGACATAAAATATACATAATGAGCATAAATAAACAAAAAAGCAACACTAAAATAAGTCTGCCGTAATACTTCTGCTTGAACAGAAGCTCTATGCCCCATCCACCTTAAATTGATACAAACTGCCATTTGCAGCATCATGTGCTGGACATGCATTAAAACCTCCTGAGCAAGGCTAAAATTAAGAGAGTTCTTAAGGGTAGAAGAAATTGTGATATGCCAGAATGGCACATTATTTCTGTAATTACAAAATACTCACTGGGAAGTGCAAGGTGAAAGGTTTTACTTGGATCTATCCCAACATCATTCAAGGAGACTTACAGTTACAAACAGATTTTGAATTTGTATTTTTTCATAATGTGTATTTTTTTCTAGCATTTACATTTTCTTGGTTAGCTTTAATTAACTTCTTTCTATGCTCATGAATCTGGAGAGGATTTTGTCTAAGCTTTCACATCTCTAGCATATATTAAGATATTTTAAGCTTTAAACCTCTAGAACATTTAATGGATTTAAACCGTTTAAGAAGAAAAGAAAAAGTGCTAGCAAAATGCACCGAAGCTGAACATTTTTTGCATGAACTTGCTACTTCACACATCTTTAAAGTTATTTCAGGATAGCCTAAGAACTCCTGATTGAACCTAATTGCAACAAAAATGTACTTCATTTCCCATGGAATATAATGTGTCCAGCTGGGAAAGAAAAATATGAGGAGCATGGGGGATGGAATAGAAAGAGCTAGTGTGAAACAAAGCATGAAAAGACTGCTGTAACCAGAAATCAAAAGGTCTGCTCTAGGGAAGGAGCTTTTTGAGTCCATTAAATTAAGAAGCTGAGCTATCAAAACTTGCTGGGGAAAAAATTGATATTATAAAAATATCTATAATGAAAGGTAATAGTTATGGGTGAATCTTTGAAAAGAAGCACGGTCATTTAAGAGAAGAGATGTTTCTCCATGGTACACAGTGGACCTTACTTAAAAATTCCTGTCTATATTATTCATATTTCAAAATATTTATCTGCACTGACAGAGCAGTTCTACTTGCTAATAGAAAATTAATAGTGTAACCTTAAGCATTACCTCCTTGTCTGGAGATAAGAGTCTTTCCAGAACACAACAGAAGTAATTCCTGCAGATAACCTTCCTTTTTAATCCGGTAGTTCAGGAGGACTGAAAATACAGTCCTTAACATATCTCCTTTCTGCTCACCTTCTCACTTTTACCTGCACAGATATCCTCAACTAGATAAAAACAGAATGGTGTTGGTACAAGTTGCATATATGGCATGACAGACACAAGTTTTTGCTGCCTAAAATGGACAGGAAGAAAGTATGTATCTTCATGATCAACTCCATATAGATTTTGGATTCCTATTCACCCTCCAAGCAATAGTTCAAGTTCTTCTCCTCCTTTTGAGAAAGCACTGCTTTCCCTTGTAAGCACATTAAAGCTTGACAGAAGCACAAGCAATACTGAAAAGGATCTTCTACCATTCCTGCTCCCTGAGGTAACCACAGACACAACTCTTGACTTTTATCCATGTGTCTAACATATAGGAAGGAGTTATCAGTTAGCTTTGGGCTCAGTCATCTGTAGCACCATGAAAAGCACTGCGAGCTGGTTGGACTTGATGATCTTCAAGGTCTTTTCCAATCTAAATGATTCTATGATTCTATGAAAATAAAAGTGCACTAAACATCCTCCTGACCTCAGTTTTTAGTAGTTATCAACACCAAGATCACTGTAATAAAAATCCTTTGTTATATAAACAGTAATGTCTGATTTACACTGTCATCTTTTCAAAAAGTGAATTATACAACTGTAACCTTAGTCTTCTAATATTTCTAGGAATTGCATAATTTAAACAGTTGCAAACTGTGTAACTTACACAAGGGTTATGCTTGCAAATGCATACAAAATACACACCCTGTCTCTGAGCGGCCTGGTCAGTGCTGACACACAAAAATAAAGCCATGGACACACTAAGTGGTTGTGTCAAAGACATGAAATATGGTGACACTTCTTGTTCAAGCTTAGTGTTTCTGTTATTTGGTAAATGTTGCCTGTTACAGTAAGTAATTTGAACAAATATTTCAATGCTTAAAATAACACTTCCTGAGATGAAGCTTCTTACATTAACTATATCATGGTAGTGAGTAGGATGAAATCCCTCTCTATATAAGAAAATGTGAAATTGAAATGGATTGGCAGAGGTTAGGCACAATTATTAATCTCTGTTTTTAATTTCTGTGAGTCTGCATCTATTGTTAAATGGCATAATAGGAACCCAATTTTAAGAAAAGTCAAAATCACATGTTGTTAGTTTTCCTGATACTCTCGACTATCAGATGGAATCAAAATAGAAAGTGCTAACCCACAGTTTTCTGATCATGCTGTTAAAGTTCCTCTCTTCCAGTGGCACTCCATGTAACGCTGTAAGAAACAAGAAGCCACTGCTCAGAAACCACTGTAGGCTTCATAACTTTCATTTGCAATTACTCAGATAGGAAGCAGGTGCTTCCTACTCAGCTGTTGACATGAGGTGGTATATCACAGAATCACAGAATATTACGAGTTGGAAGGGACCTCAAAAGATCATCTAGTCCAACCCTCCTGCCACAGCAGGGTTTCTTAGACCAGGTCACACAGAAGCACGTCCAGATGGGTTTTGAACATCTCCACAGAAGGAGAATCCACAACCTCTCTGGGCAGTCTGTGTCTGTCACCCTCACCGTGAAAAAATTCCTACGTATATTCACACGGAATCTCCTATGCTTTAGCTTACAGCTATTGCCTCCGGTCCTGTCACTGGGCTTCACTGAGAAGAGCCTGACCCCATCCTCCTGACACAAGCCTTCACATATTTAAAAGCAGAGATGAGGTCACCCCTTAGCTTTCTCTTCTCCAAGCTGAAGAGACCAAGCTCCCTCAGCCTCTCCTCATAAGGAAGATGTTCCAGCCCCTTCAGCATCTCTGTGACTCTGCGCTGGACTCTTTCCAGCAGTTCCCTCTCCTTCTTCAACTGAGGGGCCCAAAACTGGACATAATATTCCAGATGCCACCTCACCAGGGAAAAGAGGAAGAACCTCTCTTGACCTACTAACCACACCCCTTCTAATACAACCCCAGAATCCCATTGGCCCTCCTGGCCACAAGAGCACACTGATGGCTCATGGTCATCCTTCCAGCCACCAGGACCTCCAGATCCCTCTCCCCTTCACTGCTCTCCAACAGCTCAGTCCCCAACCTATACACATACGTGGGCTTGGTCTTTCCCAGGTGCAAGACTCAACACTTGGCCTTACTGAATCTCATTCAATTTCTCCCTGCCCAACTCTCCAGCCTGTCTAAGTCATGCTGAATGGCAGCACAACCCTCCGGTGTGTCAGCCACTCCACCCGATTTAGTGTCATCAACAAACTTGCTGACA
>VWZX01011153.1:195034-228901 GCA_013399015.1 Galbula dea | reverse complement strand
ATAGACAGAGACAAAGAAGGCATTCAGTAACTCCACCTTCTTTGCATCTTCTGCCACCAAGGCACCCACCTCATTCGGCAGGGGGCCTACATTGCCTCTGGTATTCGTTTTTTGGGCAAAGTATTTGAAGAAGCCCTTCCTATTGTCCTTGACCTCCCTTGCAAGGTTTAATTCCAGAGAAGCCTTAGCTTTCCTAGTTGCCTCCCTACAACCTCTGACAACAGTCTTGTACTCTTGCCATGTAGTCAGCCCCTCCTTCCATGATCTGTAGACTCTCTTCTTCCACATCAGTTTGCCCAGTAGTTCCTTACTTAACCAAGCAGGTCTCCTGCCTCCCCTCCTTGATTTTCTACTTGTTGGGATGCTCTGATCTTGAGCTTGGAAGAAGTGGTGCTTGAATGTTAACCAACTCTCGTGGGCCCCTTTATCTTCTAGTACCCCATCCCATGAGATTTCCCTTAGCAGAGCAGGGTGAGCGCTCACAGCTGACACGTCTTTAACTCGCATAGGATCTGCTGCTTGAAAGGACAAGATTTACCTTTCAGACAAGTCTGTGCCTGGCTCCTTGTTGTGGAGAGGAGAAGGAAGCATAATGAACCCCCAGCTACATGGCCTGCTAGCCTGAATTTTGTTTCTCAGAGTGACTTTATACTAGATCAGCATTCCCCTCCTTCCTTTTGAAAAGAGGTGGAGACAATGTCATTCTGGCCCTGGTTGAGGTACATTTTTGAATGGCTCCTGAAAGCTTGCTAGTGTGAAAGCAATATAATTTGCCCTCTGGATATATAGAGTTAGTGCTTTCAATCAGAAAAATTTGAAAGCTGTAATGTTGTTACTGTATTCTCATTTTAAGATCTCATTTAGCAGACCTATATAATTTTGCTCTGAGGAACCTCTTGGCTGACTCAGCAAACAAAGCAGAACTTTGTCACTGGTCTTCGATGCTGCCACCTAAAGTTCCTAAATCTGGAAATAGAAGGAAGCTGTAAGCACATATAATTTCCACAGTTACTTTGTGGAGTATACACACTAGGGGTGCAGGTAAAAGGACACAAAGCAAGGAGAATCAAAGAAATTGCGGGTAGATGTGCATCCTTTAGACTGACTGTAGTTTTGACTCAACCACCACCCTATCGATATATTCCTTTTCCCCAATGACATGATTATGATTAAAGTTTGGAAGAGATGGTGATTAAAGTTACGTATGCTGCATAAGCACAGAATAGCAACTGCTGTTTAAAAGTGAGGCAATTTGTGTTCAGAGCACTTGTAGTGTAACCAAGATAAGAAGATCAGTACTGTAGCCTTCAACACGATGTACCAAGTACAGACTGGATGTTTAGCTGCTGGTTTAGAATCATAAAATCATAGAATTGTCAGAGATGGAAGGGACCTTAAAGATCATCTAGTTCCTACTCCCCTTCCTGGCAGGGACACCTTCCACTAGATTAGGTTGCCCAGAGCCCCATCCAGCCTTGCCTTAAAAACTTCCAGGGATGAGGCTTCCACAACCTCCCTGGGTAACCTGTTCACTGTCTCACCACACTAACAGTGAAGAACTTCCACCTAATATCCAATCTAAATCTACCCTTCTCTAGTTTATACCCATTCCCCCTCGTTCTACTACCTCCCTCACCAGCTTTCTTGTAGGCCTTCTTCAGATACTGGAAGTCCACAAGAAGGTCTCCTTGGAGCCTTCTCTTCTCCAGTCTGAACAACCCCAACTCTCTCAGCCTGTCCTCATAGAGTAGGTGCTCCAGTCCTCTGATCATTCTCATGGCCCTTCTCTGGACTTGCTCCAGCACGTCCATATCCTTCTTGTAATAGGGTTGTGTCAATACATCTTCACCATGATAACCTATGTCTGTCTATACATGAAAGATATTTATAAACTACAGCTGTCAAAAGTATGCTTTTTACAGTGCTTGTCAAAAGTATGCTTTTTACAGTGCTATTGAGCAGACACATCCACATTACAAGTGTTGAACATGCTCCACTGACACCTAGCCCACTTGCACTGCAGTGCTTTCTCTCAGGGCACCAACAGTGGGTCTATTTGCCAACACATTATGGAGGGCACTTTTGCCACCAAAGCTAACATCTTCCAGAAATGTCCTGATGCAGAAAGCATTCCTGCCACTCACAGTACTGGACATGCAGGTCTCACCTATGGAGACTCTGTTAACTGGAGAGATCAGCTGATCTCAAAAGGCATATGCTGCCACCGCCAAGGCACCTGCTGTCAGAAGCGCATTGGCCTGCCCTCCAAACATCCCATCCTTCTGCTTTCAGACATCCCTGGTGCTCAAGGCGCTTGCACCTCCTAATAGCAATAGGTCTGAAATCAGAAAAGTAACCAGGAAGCTTACCAGGTATTTTTCATGTTCTCTTGAAGCAAACCAAAAGAAAAATAATCTTCAACTATTGTCTCCATAGGACAATTCAAATGGAAAAAAACACAGCTAAGAAAGAAATATGTTTTTTCTGCAGTTGTCACTGAAAATATTATGCTATTAGAGAAGCTGACAATCTATCTAGACCAGTGCTTTCTGACACCAGCAGAGGAGAAAGGTGTGTAACAGAAATAGCAAAGGTCCACAGAAGGGCAACAAAAATGCCAAAGATATTTAGATCCCTTCCACATGAGTGCACCTACTTAATTTTGAAATTTTTAATTTTCATACTGAGTTAGTAAAATTGATTAGCCATTCTTAACCTTCATACAAAAGCACCAGTGTGACCGAAGAAATTGAGGTTAAAAAAAAAATGAAAAAAAAAAATAGATGATTCAGTTACAAAATTCTATGCTACAAGTTATAAACACAACAGAATTTTTAAACGCTAAGATGTTTCCTTGTTATGCTATTCTAAATAATAATAGCTGCAAAGGACATTAAAAACCAAATCAATAAGACATCTAGGCTAAGAAAAATGCCATCAAATGTTATATCACTACATAATAGAATTTTTTATTTATTTGTATTTATGTATTTCAAACACCTGACACTTTCCTGCTGTCACAGAGAAGATCCTGCACTACTGTGACTGATACCAGTTACTATGCATTCAAAATTTTCAGTTTAAAAGGATAGAGAAGTGTCAAAACATTAAAAAAATAAAGAGAGAGACAAGAAATTCTATGCCCACAAGAAAGATGAATAAGCTACATCGAATAGCCATGCCTTCTAACTAGTCAAAACATAGGCTATGAGTAGATTCCTCTGCTTTACATATGTACCCACAGACTTCCAGCACACATTAAGCTGGAAAGTCCACTCAGTAGGAAAGCTAAGTTTAAAATCCACAGCTGTCCAAGCATCTGTTCATTGGGGTGAGC
The DNA here is from genome assembly GCA_013399015.1 of Galbula dea. Lineage (NCBI taxonomy): Eukaryota > Metazoa > Chordata > Aves > Piciformes > Galbulidae > Galbula > Galbula dea. The sequence goes on along the minus strand of VWZX01011153.1, from coordinate 225,564 downwards.
CTTAAAAATGAAAATTGCAACTGCCTAGACAATTTTCATTTCTCAATGCTCTTCTCCTCAGAGATAAAATAATCCCAATCTTACAAGTATCAAATAATGAACACAATTGCTTACTATACACCTCAACTTTATTGACTTCCATCCCTTACAGAAAGGATTGACAGCTACTGTCATATTCTTCATGCACACTGCCATCTGTCAAGTGTTAGCTCTTGGCTAATATGGGCTTTCCAAAACTTCATTATCCAGTGCTGCTGATTATCCCTAATGGAACTTAGCAATATAAAGTTTTTCTATTGTTTTTATTTGGTCATTACTTCCCTTGAACAGATTTTAAGCTGTAGGCAATGTTTTTCTCTGTTGTCCTGTTCTTTTGCTGAGCTCCCACTGGTCCAGTTCTATTGTTAGCAAAGCAAAACAAACCCACAAGGATCACTGGCTAGAGAATTTTTTATAACAAAACACAATTTGCATTTCCTAACAGGAAATGTATCCAACTACCTCTAGGTTGTCTATATCGCTGTCTGCTACCAAACAGTTTTATTCTGCTCAGCTCACCCCTTGGAAATAATTTATAGAAAGCTGTTCTCTGAGATTTTGTTGCCAGACATCAGCATTTTTTTCCTCCGACATTTCCTAATAGTTTATTTAATTACACCTGATTTTTGTTCTGCTCTTTCTTCTCCTTTTTTCAACACTGCCTTTTATGGGAGACTGCAGAGATTCCATTACAAATCTAGAAGTAGAAAATAAGATCACTGTACTCTTTACAAGTACCTATGTACAGACCAAAGCAAATAAAACCCAGACCTTAGAGGAGTCAAAGAGGAGAGTTCAAGAGAAACAGAGTTAAGCTTTTACTCTTACCCAGAGTTATGATCTGTATAATAAATACACTACTACTTGAACCTGCTTCTGCATTAATATTTAACACTTCTAATATTCTTTTAAATCTTCAAGCATTTTCTACATATTATCTAAAATATTAATTGTGATGGGATCTTACTTATTAGCTTTGTACAGGACAGCACATGCACATGATGTTGACTAGGGCACCATTCATCATATTACTAGGACTCAAGGCAACATTTAGAAATTCAAAAGAACATTAAGTACAAAAGGCAATAAATGGAAATGCAGATAATTAAATGGAAAATAAAATGTAGGTTGCATTAGAAATAAAGTTGTATGCAAGATAAAAGTTCTACATTATTTCTCTGATTTGAAAAAAAAAGCAGGAAAAAGGAATATTATACAGTAGTATTTGTAAATGCAGGATTTACAAACCAAATCATTATGTTGAATGGGAATGGAGAAATAAAGAATGGTATCCATTCAGAAAAGAAGTATGATCTGAAATGTTCCATGAAATTATGGACTACAAATAGAAAAAAGCTTATTTCTAGCATGACAAAAATGCAGACAGATAGCAATGCATCTGAAATATAAGCCTGTAGGTTTCAGGGGCTTTTTAAACAAACACTAATGTTTTGCTTTAGACTGACAGCTTATCAGATTCCTTACATGCTTCTAATAAGCTTCTGCGTCTTTATTCCCATTTATGATATATAGCTCAAAAGATCAAAAATTTTGCTTTGAAACATTCCTGTAAATGTTCTCTCCTGAAGTACTCTTAAGATACCTACAAAGATGCCACAGGAAATCTTTACCTACCTACATACCTGCTGGACATTGGTATCACATGGTCCATCCTATTTAAGAATCCAAAAAGTAAGACCCGAAAACAAAGCAGTTTTTCAAGAAAACCTAGAAATTAAATTTGAAAACATGTTCTTTAAAGTAAAGAGAATGAGATAAGTTTATAACTGAGATCTGTAGGAAACTTGTCAGTTCAGTACTGCACATGAATCAAAAATGCAAAATGAATTAATTTTAAGACCTCTTAGAAAAGGAAGGATAGCCCAAGCAGAAATATTGAAGTCACTGTTATGGTTCTGGCCCCCCTACCTTGAGGGAGTACAGCAGAGCTGGAAAAACATGGAAAAGGGTGACTAGAATGGTAAGAGTTAAGAAACTGTTTCTGATCACAGAATGGTTAGATTAGTATCCTTTTGCAAGGAAAACAAGAAACTAAGGTGGGCAAAGGGCTATAAAATCATTTATGGCATAGAAAATAATTGTCTCCAGTCAGTCTCTTCTTTCATGTCAGTTGGAAAATATTAGAGTAAACCAGTAAATGAAATTCCTGATTATATTGTTTGAAAAACTGCAGTAGGATGAGTTAGTGAACTGAAGATCATCATCACATCTCCAATTTTAAATTAATGGGACTAGATAGTTAACTCCCTGTATAGCTTAATGGAAGCTGCCTCACTGTATGCAATAATCCTCAACAACTCTCATTCCTTACCTCTAATAACAACTGCTATCTGGACAATGACACCTGCTTCTAATAGGCATTTAACCCAATAAAAGTGAAGATAATCAGAAGATGCTAATAAACTAAATTTCTGGGAATTTACCTTTATTTTTCAGATAGTTATCTGAATTTTACAGTTCTTAAATCTGAACAGCCTAATAGTAGATTACACACGTCCAGCATGGTGAAGAAAGGTACCCAAACATCAACTCTCAAACATACTTTTGGATAGAAGCATCCAAATGTCTAGCAAATTCTAACAAGCATTTTGCTAAAGGAGTAGAAAGAGCAAACCTGACTAGAATACTGTTAATTGCATTGAACTTCCAGCCATGCTGTCCAGGTCAGTGATTTCTTGGTGACAGTTGTTCTATAGAAGTATAGTAATGCCCTCTCCATGGCCAGTGAGACTCTACACCCCTACAGACACATGCTTGGATATGCAGGTGTCCAAAGCCAGATCTTTAACTGCCTGGTACAGCCAGCTTTGGACACTGGATTTCCTCACAAAAGCCAGGCTGTTCCCAGCAGTTTAGCCTCTCAAGGACATTCCTATTAACCATAGTAGTCTCACCAGCTCAGATTTAAGTACACTGAAGGTTCAAAAGAAAATTTAAATTAAATATTTTTTCATCAAAGAACTAATCTGCTGAAACTAAAGATACCTGAAGGATTTGGGCCATTTGGGATATACAACTTGCTCGAAAAGAAGAGAAAAATCTTAAAGAAATTTTCTGAAAATGCCACAGAAGCATCCCTATTCCCAAATCAAAGCACTCAAACAGAGTTTCTTTTGGAATGTGCCTGACAGATCAAACTCACTATTTTTCGTGATCCAACTCTAACCCATGGAGAAAAGGAAACTGCAACCAAGACAGATTACATCACTTCAAACGGCAAGATGAGGCCCTTAAACACAGAAAAAGTCCTCTACTATGCAGAGGGTGAAGGAAAATTAATGGTCTCAACTGGAGTTCTGTGATCTCCTCCCATCTACTTTACAATCTATTTAGAAATGGAATTTCACCGCAGATTAAAGCTTTAAAGGTCGACTTCTCATAACCTTAGCTTAAGGCTTGCAGTGTTTCTGTTCGGCTTTGAGCTGGGGGAAGGAAAATCATTTAAATTTCTTATGCCTGAAGTGCCCTATTATCAGATTAAATGAAAAACACAAACAACAGCATTCTACTGTACAATGACTTGACTTATACTTTGTAAAAATTCAGAAATGCAGAAATCAAGTTACTATGCCAGGACATATTAAGAAAGAAAGAACATAAAAGAAATTATTTGTGATCTTCTTTTTCTGTACTTAGCATCTTACAACAGTAACTGGATTTTTAACCTCAAACATGAGATGTGAGGAAGGGTAATGGGTATTTGAAGGGATTGCTTCCAAAGAAGTAAAAGTTATAATGAAGGTTATATAAATAAACTGAAACTTTTAAGGAGAATAAATTAAGTAATAAAGAATAGTTTAATGTAGCTGGATAACTTACTCCAACTGGAGTAACTACACCAGTCTACTGTTGATGAGCAACTTCACTATTCAATAGAGGACCCAACTAAAGTCAGTTTAAGTGAAAATACTAATACCCTGGTAAGGGGAAAGGGGCATGTACATACAGCAAAGCCACCTTTAAATCCAACATGCTATTTCTTACATGGCAAAGGTTTTCAGGATTAAATGTCACCTGAGTTCTAAAACACACATTTCCCAAATGATAACTTACACAAGGCTAAGGACATGGCCCAAAACTTTAACATGAGGATCCAGTAAATCTTTACAAATGCTTTTTGTATCCACCACAAGACAAGAATTGGGAAAGCCACTTTTGAGTTTTTTGGCCATCTTAACTTCCAGGGAAGGTGAAAAATAATGTCCTGAAAACACTGTGCAATAGGCAGATAACTTGTGGATTGTGTTTTACGACAGCTCTCAAAATTTATTATACCATAGGCAATTTCAAATTATTTTCTATTCCCTTAGTAACAAGCAAGTAGTAACTGCTGATGTTAGCCAGGATTTCCAAGAGGATGATGGTGATCAGAGCCAGAAATATATGAGACTCACAGCCCTTCCATTCTCTCCCTTCATTAACTCATCCTTGGCAGCAAATCTGATTTCAACAGCTGGACTGGGCTCCGCTTACCCCAGACAAGAACGTGTGTTCTGTCTCCCTGTAGACCAGGCAGCTGAGGAATAAGCAAGCCACTTCTCGCTCCACAAGCTGAGTAGAAAGCCAGCTTTGACTAATCTTCACTTCCCCACCTCCCCACTCCGACTCCATTTATCAAGACTCCAATCTTTATAAGATTTACTCAGACTCTTAATGACAGGGGGGAAGATATCTTAGATCTTCATGACAAACATCTTACTTCCTTACCATGCCTCAAATGATGGGGTCAGGACAAGTCCTATTTTTCTTCTTAGTTTTCTGAGCATCTTGGCTTGGCCAATATATACATATAAACAATAAAAACAGTTGTACAAACACACCCACATATTCTCCATGCTCTCAGTAGTGAGCAGTTCCAGGCTTTGTGAGGCATAAAGCAGCTGCATAAAGCACAGCTATTAAAAAGCTGCAGTGGTAATGGGGGAATAGCAGTAACACAGGATGCACATTGGTGCTGTTACACTTTGTGTTTAGCGGAAGAAATGACAACCTGTCAACACAAGCACAGAGCAGGAGTCAAAGGATGGACATTGTGCAAGGAAAAAAAACCCACAACAGGCTAACTGCCGGAAGGCAGTCAACTTACAGAGACATTGAGAAGCACTCATGTACAATTTGTTCCATAATACTTCATGGAAAAAGAGAGCTTAATTCACTTTACAAGGGGATTGCAGAACACTCAAACTGACCAAATAATTCTCTGCAGGAGCTGTGCTGTGTGAATGCAAGGCATTTCAATCCATAAAAAGAAGCAAACCTGAAGTAACCCCCTGCACTGACACTCTCTAGTATCCACCAAAAGATTCCAAACCCAAAAGTGTGTTTGCAGATGTGGCTGACCAGTTAGTTATGGCTTTGCTCCCCACAGCCTCTACAGAAACACACAGAATCAAGTAATTTTAAGGTTTGGAAGGGACCTCAAAAGATCATCTAGTCAAACCCTCCCACCCCCCATCACCACAGCAGGATTCCCTGGACCAGGTCACACAGAAACACATCAAGAAAAGTTTGGAATATCTCCAGAAAAGGAGACTACATGACATCTCTGGGCAGTGTGTTCCCGTACTCTGGCACCCTCACTGGGAAAAATATTTTTCTTGTATTCACACAGAACCTCCTATGGTTCAGCTTACAGTCATTGCTTCTTGTCCTGTCACAGGGATCCACTGACAAGAGCCTCATCCCGTTCTCCTGACACCCACCCTTCACATATTTAAAAGCATAGATGAGGTCACCCCTTAGCTTCCTCTTCTCCAAGCTAAAGAGACCCAGCTCCCTCAGCCTTTCCTCAGAACGAAGATGTTCCAGCCCCTTCAACATCTTTGTGGCTCTGCGCTGGACTCTTTCAAGCAGTTCCCTATCCTTCTTAAACTGAGGGGCCCACAACTGGACATAATATTCCAGATGCAGCCTCACCAGGGTACAGTAAAGGGGGAGAAGAAACTCTCTTGACCTACGAATCCCACCCCTTCTAATGCACCCCAGAATTCCATTGGCCCTCCTGGCCACAAGAGCACACTGCTGGCTCATGGTCATGCTTCCATCCAACAGAACCCCCAGGTCTCTTTTCACTTCACAGCAAGTCACTCCGCAACCTATAATTATATATGGGCTTGGTCTTTCCGGTTGCAAAACTTGACACTTGGCCTTATTGTATCTCATTCAATTTCTCCCTGCCCAACTCTCCAGCCTGTCTAAGTCATGCTGAATGGCAGCACAACCCTCCGGTGTGTCAGCCACTCCACCCGATTTAGTGTCATCAACAAACTTGCTGACACTGCACTCTATTCCCTCATCCAGGTCTTTAATGAATAGATTGAAAAGCACTGGTCCCAGTACTGACCCCTGAGGGACTCCACTAGACACAGGCCTCCAACTAGACTCCATCCCATTGACCACAACTCTCTGACTTCTGTCCTTCAACCAGTTCACAATCCATCTCGCTACCCAATCAGCCAGACCACACTTCCTCAGTTTAGCTGCAAGGATGCTGTGGGAGACAGTGTCACATGCTTTACTGAAATCAAGATAAACAACAACCACCACTCTATCCTCATCTATCCAACTGGTTATGTCCTTATAAAAGGCTATCAGGTTGGTCAAATTTGACTTCCCCTTGGTAAACCCATGCTGACTGCTCCCAATGACCCCTTTACCCTTCATATGCCTAGAGACAGAGTCAAGGATAAAGTGTTACATCACCTTTCCAGGGATGGAGGTGAGGCTGACCGGTCTACAGTTACCCAGCTCCTCCTTCTTGCCCTTTTTGAAGACTGGAGTGATGTTAGCCTTCCTCCAAGTCCAAGGCACCTCTGCTGTCCTCCAGGACTTACCAAAGATGATGGAGAGTGGCCTGGCAATGACTTCTGCCAGCTCCTTCAACACCCACGGGTGCATCCCATCAGGACCCATGGATTTATGGATGTCCATATGACTTAATTTCTCCCTAACCCAGTCCTCATCAACCAAGGAAAACTCCATTATCCTAATGTCATCTGGGCACTCAGGGGTCTGAGGCTCCTGAGCACAGTCTCTAACTGTATAGACAGAGACAAAGAAGACATTCAGTAAGTCCACCTTCTTTGCATCTTCTGCCACCAAGGCACCCACCTCATTCATCAGGGGGCCTACATTGCCTCTAGTATTCGTTTTTTGGGCAAAGTATTTGAAGAAGCCCTTCCTATTGTCCTTGACCTCCCTTGCAAGGTTTAATTCCAGAGAGGCCTTAGCTTTCCTAGTTGCCTCCCTACAACCTCTGACAGCATTCCTGCACTCTTCCCATGTGGTCAGCCCCTCCTTCCATGATCTGTAGACTCTCTTCTTCCACTTCAGTTTTCCCAGCAGTTCCTTACTTAACCATGCTGGTCTCCCGGATCCCTTCATTGGTTTTCCATGTTCGGATGCTCTGATCTTGAGCTTGGAAGAAGTGGTGCTTGAATGTTAACCAACTCTCTTGGGCCCCTTTATCTTCTATTACCCTATCCCATGAGATTTCCCCTAGGAATTTCTTGGAAAGATCAAAGTCCAGGGTTGTGATCCTACTTGGTATTCTATTCCTACCACACAAGCTCCTAAGCCCGACCATCTCATGATCGCTGCAGCCAAGGTTGCCTTCAACCTCTACCTCTTCAGCCACACCCTCCTTGTTTGTGAATATCAGGTCCAGCAGAGCTCCTCTCCCAGTTGGCTCATCCAGTGATTGCATCAAGAAGTTACCATCAATATTCTGGAGGAACCTCCTGGACTATGTTCTCCTGGCTGAGAACATCTTCCAGCAAATAGCTGGGTAGTTAAAATCCCCCATAAGAACAAGGGCCTGTGATTGTGAGGCCACTGTCAGCTGTCTGGAGAAAGCCTCATCAGCTTCCTCATCTTGATCAGGTGGCCTGTAATAAACACCCACAACAGTATCCCCCATGATAGCCTGCCCCTTAATTCACATCCATAAACTCTCAACTCACCCCTCATCCACCCCTGGACAGAACTCAATACATTCTAGATGCTCTCTCACATAAAGAGCAACTCCCCCATCATGCCTTGTAGACCTGTCTTTCCTAAAAAGGACATAGCCATCTGTGACCACATTTGAGTCGTGAGAGCTGTCTCACCATGTCTCTGTAATCGGCACCAGATCATAACCCCTTGACCTCAAATGGATTTCTTACTCCTGTTTATTCCCCATGCTGCATGCATTGGTATACAGGCATTTCAGAGACTGAGCTGAGCATGCCAATTCTACGCTAGGGATGTGGGGGGCCTTCCGTTCTTTATCAGTACTAAGTACTAGAACACTGGCCCACCGGTGCAGACCTGGCAACAAGTCCATCCCCCTCCAAATCTAGTTTAAAGCTCTATGGATGAGCTCAGTTCTTTCTTGTCTAGAATTCTTTTTCCCCTGGAAGATAAGCTTTTCCCACCTCCTATCATCTGTGTTGGTATCATATAATAGCAGCCATTATTTAAGAACCCAAAGCCCTGCTTGTAGAACCCCTCCCTGCCAGCCCTTGGAGCCAGGTATTTATGGACTGGATCCTTCTACTCCATTCCATATCATGGTCAGGTACTGGAAGTAGGGAAGAGAAAATAACTTGGGCCCCAGACCCTTTTACCAACCCTCCCAAGGCCTTGAAATCTCTCTTCATTCCCCCTCAGACTACGGGATGCAGCTTCCTCTCCACCTGCCTGAAAGATCATTAATGGATAAAAGTCTGATGACCTCACCATGTTGAGAAGGTCCCTAGTAATATCCCTAATTCGGGCTCCAGGAAGGCTTAAGACCTTCCTGTGATGATGGTCAGCCCTGAGTATTGGACCCTCTGTTCCCTTTAGGAGCAAGTCTCTAACAACCATGATTGGTTCATCTTCTTTGCAGAAGAGGTTGTTATATGTCCAGAAAGCCTAACTGACTGCGGCAAGACCTCTGATACAGGCTGCCTGTCATCCACATCCCTATTAGACTGGCTGTCTTCCAGCAGGGCCTCATGTCTATTTCTCAGAGGCACCAGGGGAGATGAGGCAGGCAAGAAAGGCACTTGCCTTCCGCCGTGGCCATGAACTTTCCTCCACTCACCTGTTTCATTTAGGCCCCTGCCTTCTACCTTTGCCCAGCTCTCTATTTCTAGAGCCCCGTACCTATTGAGTATGAGCAATTGGGAAGACAGGGGAGGTCAGGTGGGGTCTTTCTTGCCTCTCTCACCTCTCCAGGGAAGGACCTGACTCCATCACCCCCCATCTCTTGGATCATCCTTTCGTGGGCATCAAGAAGGCATAGGATCCCCTGCCTCCTGCACAGCCCTCACCAGCTGCCCCCCTCTCAGGGATGGCAGAGTCTGGCTCCACCACTCTATCTCCTTTTCACATTCTCTTATAGTCTGTAACCTCATGACTTCTTCCTTCAGTTCAGCCACCATACTGAGGAGATCATTCACTTGTTCACATCCAACAGAGCTGTTATCTCTGCTACCTTCCATTGCAAATGGGAGCCTGTGACACTCTCCACAGCCAGGGGTCTGGACACCAATATGTTTGTGAGACGCCTCTGTCCAGGTGCCCACAGTTTTTCTAACAGCAGCCCTCTGTGAGTTACAACCATGCCTGGATATTTACAAGAGTCTGACCTCGCAGGCTGTGGAGACATGCCTGGATGACTCACCCTGCTCCTTGACTGGCCTTTTCCAGTGCACAAGGATCAAAGATCCCTGCACTCCTGGGGTGTTAAAAAAGCCCAGGGAGGACTCCAGTGCTGCCCACACCTGTCTCCGTCTATCTCACAAGAAGACCAGGCTGGCCAGAGCTAGCACGTGGCCATGTAAACTTATCTATTCACAGGAGAAAAAATTCCTCTGAATTTCCCAGTCTGCCGCTTGGATGCACATCACAGGCAGGTACTGGGATGTCACGCTGATTACAGAAAGATGTCACTGAGACCAAAGATGTTTCTTTTTCTCTAATGTGTTTGTAGGAACATTGAAGATAAGGAGTTAACTTTTCATGTGCTTATCTTCAGAAAACAAAGTTATGCTTCCCATGCATAAGAAAGATACAGAAGATTCTTTTGTGAACAAATTATGTAGGTAAATATTCACCTACTTTTATGCTTGACAGCAAAATATAATAGATAATTGTTTGACAATGTGTAGACTGTCTCAAAATAGTCTTTATTTATAATTAAAGGGCTCTTGAAAATTAGAACTACACAGTAAAGACTGAGTGAATGAAAAGAAGATGTATGTTCTTGGAAGGTATCAGTATAGCTGCAGTTAAACTATTTTAGTTTGATAGAAATTTCGCCTTTAATCTCTATTTGAAGCTATTAACATTGACGAAGGAGAGGGAAATTAACAATCTTAGTTCTCATCTCAGTAAGTATTATTATAGAAAGAATTACCTTGAAGAGTTAAGTATTATTTTCTGGTTCTAAGTCTCACATATAAATTCCTGCCACAGCAAATAGCACAGTTTGGGAGGATATAAAAAGATAACCACAGTCCCCATCAAATATTGTGCTTATTTATTGTATCATTTACATTACAATAACTTTTCATTTCTGTAGCACTACTGGATGATTTTCTGTTTCTGGGTTGCAGTAGGGACATAGCTGACTGCTGACTTTTAACATCAGGTTATTGAATCTTGTATTGAACAAAACAAAACCAACAAATCCTATCTAAGCTGCATGAAATTAAACCATCCAATGTAAAGCTGCTATGACATTATAATTCTTGTTGTAGAGATCTGTTCACCAGATATTTTAACTGCAGTGAACAAGACCCTCTAGGCTTACGCATACAAAGCAGTTGTTGTGTCACCTGTTAAGCTTGTTGTATTAGGCTCATGAGGAAGAACTGAAACTCATATTTTTCCAGCTTTAAGCTGGAAGCCAAGGATAAAGTTCATTTTTAGCCCACACAGCTAAAAAAGTACATTCAGAACAAGATAATGAAACAAACAACCTACCAATCTGAGAGCTATCCATGTGATTGACTGTTGTGTAAATGAGAGAAGGTAGGATGTGACATGGTGAGTAGGACTGGAAGTACTGTGCCTCAAAACAAAATATGTTGAAAAAGAACAATTAAAAGTGTTTACTGTAATGTTTTTGGGTTTGTTTCAGGGAAGTAGATTGGATTATTTCTTCTGATGCAATGGGCATTTAAGCCACAGGAAACCTGGGGGAACAGAAAAAAGCAGCACTAGAAGAAAGTAAATCAATCCAAAGTTATTTTTGCTCGCCATACTGACCATTTTACTGCAAAATACTCTGAGAACTGCAGGAACAAAATTTTGCAGTGTACAGCTTTCCTTTTTCCTAACCAGCCAGAGCTGTCCAGGGAAATGAATCCAATGTTATCACCTGGTTCCTCTCTTACAGGACCAGTTGTCTTCTCTTGAAAGGGAAGGTGTTCTGCGCTGACCTTCACACTAAAACACTGGAACATGGTACAACCCACAACACCCTGAGGAAGGCTCTGCTACTTGTTTCTAAATTCTGTTGCTGGAAAAATTTTGCCACAGATTTAAGTGACCTTACTTTAACGGAAAATCCAAAAATCACCTGGCTGGAGTACAAGATATTAATAGGACTGAAAGAGGCTAGTGAGAACCATTGTACTTACTAGAACAAAATGAAAAATGATGAGTGTAAAGACTATGCTCATACTGAACCTGCACTACTATTACAGGAGGAGAGCAAACAAACCAGGATCCTCTGCTAATGTCTCATTCAGTTACACACAATCCCTGTTAAATCTAGTTTTCAAACTTATTAACTTTAACCAAGTGCCAAAGAAGATACATCCCAGAAATATATAATTTATCTAGAAATTAAAGCAGTATCTCTTATAAAAAAATTTAGACATAGAGCCCCTAAATCCAGTATTTCGGCTTCTGATGTTTTGTGAAAGCTGAAGACATCAAAATCATTAATTCGTACAACAGACACTTCATTGCCAACATGAAAAATGCATTGAACCATATGCAAAAATAAGTACTCCCTTTACATCATACATAACTCCTGAGAATTCATTCTACTACAAAGAAAACTCAGTTCAAGTATTCTTGCTTCAAACAATACTCACTGATCAATGCAAATCACACACTGTGTTGGCTGTCTCACTGTGAGCTTTCAATAGTCACATGGCAATTATTTAAACTACACTTAGGATTACCTATTAAATAATTGAAGATGAGAAGCCATTTGGAGTGGGAGGAATCAACAACCTAATGAGAATGTGTATCAAAACTTGCAGTGTCTCCCATATGGTATTTCACAACTGTCCAAATGTACAGTTTGGGAATTGTGGAATCTCTTTCATGTTTTCACATGACCTAACCGTTTCTGTGTTCCTATGAAGAAAGCATGGCATGCCTTACACAAAATAAGCCCAGACACATCTCTTTAAAAATTACTTTGCTGATCCTTCCCATAATACCTAGACCAGTGTGCTTGTAGTCTTCCCACAGAAGGGAGGTAAAGCAACAACTTGTCTTTAAGACTGTACAAAACAAGGCCAGATCTGCATTGATATAATAAAGTGACTGATTTTTTTCCCACTACATTAAAGCTGAAACTGGGAAAAGATATTCTTGCTTTTAGAAAGGCAAAATAATGAAAAAGGCTAATATGTAAACTTGGTATTTATGTCAACTTATGACAAGACATTACAGAAAGTTCAGTTGAAGGAGAGAGTTTGCCATTATAAAACATCTAATTTCAGGCAGGTCTTCTTATAATAAGCTCATCCATATAAAAAACAAATGCCTAGATGCTTTGTACACAGGGAAGGTCATTCACTGTCCATTGTAGCTTAGTCCTTTTCTGGTTTTGTAGTATCTGAGAAATAATCTACTAGCTTTAGTTGGCATAAAATTGTAGCAGAAGTATTATGAATCATCCTACAGATTCCTAATTATGTCTTTCTTAACTTAGAATTTTTCATACAAAAGATTGAGAAGTGATCAAATTGAGAAAACAATTGCAACAAGATAAGAGGTGTCTACAGTGCTCCAAGTGATTATGATTATATTAGCTTTAAAATGAGAATGAAAATGGTTTCATCACCAGCTATGGGCAATTCACATGCCCAAATTATTGAAATTAAGACATTAAACTGTAGTTCTAAAAAAAGGATAGTTCTTTATAGAAAGAAATGTATTTAATTTGAATAAAACAGCACAGCAGAGGTATCAAGAACTCCCTTGGTAACTACTGCAGTCTTGTGGTGAACATGTAGTTAGGTGTGTATCATTAAAACTTCCAAAGAGGCTGTATCCTGATGTCAAATAGAATCATCAACTTGAGAAGTAGGACCTGATTTCATTAGAAAGTATCAGTTATAATATCAAAATGGCTGTTTAGGGTCATCTAAACTTAAAACTCATCCCTGAAAGGAAAAACAGCTTTACTGAATCATTCCTCAGAAGACAAATTGTCCCCAAATTATTTTTATTTCATCTGCAGAAATAAAACCTCACAAGTTTGTGAAAAAATCCTTTTTGTTAGACCTTATTCCAATCTCCAAAGTGAAAACTAGTCTTACAGTCATACCTTTTCCTCTAAATGTACATGTAGCTTGTTTCCTGTAGTGCTGTGATGACAGTAGCTTACTTTGGTAAGTATCTAGTTTACTCCTTCCTTTGTCTGTTTTGATGGAAAGTCCTTGGAGCAGAAGCACATTTCCACACAATGCAAACTGTCACACTGTGTAAAGCCACAGGTCACCATATCCCAATGTCACCTCTGACACTAGCCAGTGGGAAATACCCAAGCCAAAACACAAGACAAGTACATACACAGAATTACTCCCTGCTTCCAGGGATCTCTCGCTTGGGGATTTTTGGAGCTGAAGGGGTAGGAAGTACAATCACTGTGGCTAATACCCAACTGCACATATACTCTACAAACACCTCTTTCACCTGCACTTATCCTCCATAAGCACGTTTGACCTCTTTTTATGTTTAGGTATTAGGCCTCCAAAACATCCGTCCTCTAGTTTATACCCATTCCCCCTGGTTCTATCACTGTCTGACCTCCTAAAAACTCCCTCACCAGCTTTCTTGTAGGCCCCCTTCAGATACTGGAAGGCCACAAGAAGGTCTCCTTGGAGCCTTCTCTCCTCCAGACTGAATAACCCTAACTCTCTCAGTCTGTTCTCGTAGGAGAGGCGCTCCAATCCTCTGATCATTCTCATGGCCCTTCTGTGGACTCGCTCCAGCACTTCCATATCCTTCTTGTAATAGAGGCTCCAGAACTAGATGCAATATTGCAGGTGGGGTCTCACAAGAGCAGAATGGAGGGGGAGAATCACTTCCCTCGACCTGCTGGCCACGTTCCTCTTGATGCAGCCCAGGATGCAGTTTGCCCTTTGGGCTGCAAGTGCACACAAATGCAAAGGTGTTCAGCAAAATCCCATACAAAAATAATGGGGAGGAGATATTGGAAGGATGAAGAAGATACACTTACTTGTAGCACTTCTGTACTGGTCATCAACAGCACCAGAGAGGAACCAGAAGACAGTCGTATGTAAATTTCACCGTGTCTTGTTTTGCAAAATGAGTTGAAAGACTAAAGAATGATTTTGACTCCGGAAATTTCTAACAGCGACTAAAGCTTCTACAGAACCTAGAGGTGGTAGCAAAATGATGACTCATTTTATTACTTGTAAGTTTGATTTAGCTCATATTTGGACCTCCCAAAGGTCAGTGTCAGGTGCTGTTAAGTAGAGCTGTGCCATGAGAGGTGTGGGAACATCCAAAATGTTCAATATCTGATAGGAAGTAGAGTTTTGTTTTACTGGTGGATGAAGCCGATAGAGCATAGTACAGAGGAAGCAAAAATCTCCCCTATGTTGTGTCTTCAAAAGGCAACCTCAGCACAGAAATCTCTCCATGATTCCATCCATGACTGCACTATGACTGAACTATGTACTTGAACCTCAACTTTTCTTGCTAAAATAATGCAGTCCAACAACAGCTGTTTTCTATGTCTCAAAACTTAGGAAGTCAGAGTTAACTATACTCCAAGGCTTTTCTCCTTTGTAAGAGGAGAAGCATTACTGTGTTTCCAGTATTCAAGAAATGGCATTAAAACCAGAACATCTTAACTATCAGGCTCTGAAATTCAGCACCTCTCAACAGAAAGGATTTCATGCATACCTCTCTTTAATTGTATGTTCCTCTGCAATAAAAATGTCAACTCCAATTGGGAGAGGAGTTACTTTTTGATCTGGCTTAACTAGTTCACCCATAATTATTCCTACCTTTCTTTGATTATTTACCTCCTTGTGCTTGAAACAGTTCCAATGCCTATGCTGTTCCACACTAAACCACAACGTAGGTGATGACTGACTTGTGGTCACATCATGGAGCTCATGTAGTTAACATACTTCACCCTTCCAGTAAGAGCTCACCGATGTTCATGTGCTCTCTAACTTCACACATGTAAGTGAGCCATACAAGGCTGTGGTTGAAAAGGAGCAGATGATATATTCTTCATAGCATGTCTAAGCTGGCAGCAAGTAAATGAATGTTATGATTTAATGAGGTTGCAGTTTCATTCAAAACAAGCATAGCTGATTTTGTCTAGAATCTGGCTTAAAAGAAAATTTCCACTTTTTTTTTTTATTACACAGGCACAAGTTCAATGAAAATGAAGTCATATTAGTGAAGCCGAGTGATTAAAATAAACACTAAGTGAAAGGAAACATGCAGACATAGAAGAGCTAAGCCATGAAATAACTCCCAGTAGTAACATAACTGAGACATGACTTTAAAACAGACAGAAATTCCTGAGGCAACAGCAAATAAATCAAAGAGGCTATAAATTCAAAAGCTAACTCTATATATGATTCAAAGACCCCATGCTGTCTAGTTATCAACAGCATGCAATATTTATGCAATAAACTGGCGAAAGGGTTAACATAATAAATGTTGGCAAGCTCACACAGCCAATATGATGAGAAATATAAGCTCACCTTTGGCCTTAGTTGCATGCCTGCAACTTTCATTAATGTCAGGCAGGACTAGATGCATGTGTCTGCTGTCAGAATTTTGCTCACAGATGTTCACTATCAGAAAGTCTTTTGAATCAATTTCCTTCATTACTATTCAGCCTTCTATCTCAGCAAGCACAACCAGATACAGAAACTTCCTTAAGCATTCCAGGAAGCTACTGTCTTCGTTAATTTATAAAATTACATTTGGCTGCTTGTTTTTATATGAAAAGGAGGTTGGAATCCTGAAACACAACAGAAATGGTACTCTGCAAGATTGGCCTCTTAAAAGTACTCTGCACACATTTGGTCAGTAATCCATTACACGATCAACACCCAGATTCTGTGTCAAGTGACTAATATGCATGAGCATGTAACATTCTATGACAGACAGTCAACTACTGTAGGACAGGTACCCACCTGTGGAGCATAGCTGCCTTCAGCCCACATATTAGCTACACTAGTGAAAAACTTAGTGGTAAGGAGCTTTCTATCACTAGTGAGCTAGGAAGCTGTTTTACTTCAAGACCTGGATAAAAATAATGACTTCACCCCAAATGTTTGCTGACGATGAAACAGAAAGACAGCTGTTGGGAGATTTTATCTTCTCAGCAGTTTTCCCAGTGATACTTTAGGAGGTTCCATGACGACATACACAGAATTAATTTTCAGCAGGACTACAGGGTGGTAAAAGGGAAATGATCTTTCTATCTTCTGAGAAGTACCTCAGCCCTTATAGGGACAGCATGTGACCATTTCCCCTCAGCTAGGGCTACTGTGCTGTTAGAACAATTTTTGGGAAGCCGTAGATGTTGATAGCAAGATTCTGAGAGGTAATAATGTCCAGTAAATTGCTTTTTTGAAAGTTAAATAAATGTGCCAAAGAAAAAATTCTAAACTAATTCTCAGAAATACACCCAAGTTTTTGAACAGGTGTCGCAATGCACAAAGCAGGAAGAGAGCATTTCATAATAAAGTCTACTTTCCAAGAACTGCTAGGAGAAATATTTGCAGCAGGAAACTTTGGGATGAAACAAAATACTAAATATGAAATGAAGCTAGACCTGCAGGAGAGGAAAGAAAACAATTGCAAACATAGTAGAGGTGAATTATATGACTAAAGAAGTGAACCCTCATAGATTCTTTAAAGATTTTCTTCTTTTAGTGGAAAAACAACAACGCAAAATGTCGTACAAGCCAAGAAACATTCTCCCTGTTGAAACAAGTTCGAGTATTTTAGAAATCGAACTTCTATATGGTCTCCAAAAGAGACCACTGTAATCATTTAGTCTTGCCTCCTATAGAAAAACAGTCCATGTCACTGCTCATTTGTCTATCAAAACTAAAACTTGCTGTTGAAAAAAAGCCACACTCCCCAGGTAAGCTGCAATTGTTATTACTCCCATTGAAAAAAGATGTATTGTATTATTAGCCTGTCTGAATTTGGCTTCCAGAATTCCAGTTCACCATATGACACTATCCAACAAGCCTCTTTCAACAGAAATCTTTCCCATGTATGAGGAGGGTATATGTAGGCAGTCATTAAATTACTTTCAATATTTACTTTGGGTGAACCTCATAGCTTGAGCTTTTCAAGTGTCTATTCATTCTGGCAGGTTTTTTCAAAGCATGTATTTTAAAACTGAACAACATATATCACCATCGTAAACTCCTGCACAAAAGTAACACTACCTTTCCGTTTCTACGTGCTATTTCTAGTGCTTAGGGAACTCATCTGCTCAGTTAGGTACTGCAACATGCTGCTTTTTTTCAGTTAAAACCCCATGACCTCTTTCACTAATTTCCAAACACTCCTCTAGTTAGAAATCTAGAATCTTAGGCTTTGACCAGTGCCCCAAAATGCCCAGTGATTAAATGCATATGGCATCAAATGAGTAAAAGCCAAAGAAAATTTGATGCCCTGTTTGCAGAACAGACTCTAATAGCCACTCAAAAGGAGGATCTGAAATCCCTGTCCACCAGACAGAAGCAACCTACACCATGCTAGGCACTGCTACACAGCAGCACCGCAGGAGCATAGTACAAAGGTCACTTTGATTTGGAGTCCAGAGGTCTCTCTGTAAAGCTTCTGTTATTCCAAAATACTATGCAGTGTTTTCAAGTTAAACTCCAGCTAGCAGAGAAGTCAGTTCCAGTGACTATTTCCAGGTCTACTTCTGAGTTTTCTAGGTAGGTGCACCAGGGAAAGGCAAAAACCACTCTAGGGACACTATGTGGGGAAAAAAAAAAAGCCTTCTTCACCCAGCTGCAGGTCACAAGAGCTCACCTTCACGGTACATGAACAGCAGGCAATAATCTAGCCAAAACGGACCAGAGGGGCCCTGACAAGTAGTCATGCTCAGTGCTGCAGAGGAAGGCAAAAACTCCTGGGGACCAGTGCCAACCTGGTCTAGTGGGTGGCATCCCTGCCTATGGCAGGGTAGTTGGAACTACATGATCTTCAACACAAGCCATTATATGATCCTACAAAATATTTAATATTTCCAATTATTTCAAAACCATGACATCCATTTTGAAATACTCTCATGGACAGCCACACGACAACAACAAAAAGGAAATACTAAAACTGGGAACTGAATAATGTTAGAGTTCTGAGTAACATTCTTTCTAAGTATAATGCATATTTTTTAAAGTAACAGAACTACAAAAGGTATATTCTTTAAGAAGTATTATAAAATTATATTTTTAGCTATTATTCATCCAGCCTTTGAGTGATTTAATTTCCTCCTGAGGATAATGGTTATTTGACAGCATTACCAATGTACAAAGAGCATACCCTGATGAACTTGATTTCAGCAGTGCTTCAGCTGCATTACTAATAACCTCTTCTTGATACTCTTATTTTTAACTATCTGGTCACATAAGTACTGCAATATTCTTCATGTAGAAAATAAAATTTTATAGATATACTTGGAAAGTAATGTAAACCTTTATAAGTAACCTAAATGCTAAACGTGGTTTGCTTTTCAATACACACGGCACTGACAGCAACGATCTCTCCAACAGTTCTCAATATTTTAAACCCTTAAGTGACACTGACAAGAAAAGACTGAAACCTTTTCAAAGAGAAGCCACGACTCCATATCCGGTTTTGGTTGAAGAGATCCCTTCACATGGAATTGCAGAATTCCTATCTTGCTGTGTTGCTGGATGTTTTCAATGAAAAATACCAAATACTATTCATTAGGCCTATCTAATAGGATCCAAACTTTAAAACACCAGTCACATTCTTAGGAACCAATTTTAGGCAGTACTTACAAATCCTATGGAATGCCTAGGAAAATTAAGGCTATTTTATTCTTTGCTTTTATATTAAAGGTGTGTTTAGCATACTCAAAAAACCTCCACCATCCCCAAAGAAATGAAAACTCCTCCTCCAGGGGGAACCATAACCTGCTTATATTTCTGTATATCTTTGTTGTACTGAGAAAATAGCAGCACTGTAAACAACATTAAATGGTACATAGAGATTAGGCATGGCTAATGACCATACATTTAATTTTGCTAAGAAACACAAACTTAATTCAAAGAGTAAATCTTGTGGAAATTATACCCACCTCTTCTGTCAATCTTCATCTATGAATCCCAAGTAGTATTGGCTTTTATACTAAAATAACAATTGGGGGTAACTTCTGTAAAAGACAAAACCAGGCAGAAGTGCTTATAATCACAGCTGGTATTTGCCTATTGCTCTTCTCAACTCATTGGTTCAACACTGTAATCATTACAAGCCTTTTATTTTAAAAAATATTAAAAAGACCACACAAACATATTTAGTGACTGATCCAACGTAACTATATATTCTCAATATGATATACAATACACTATTTCTGAAGTAGCCATTTCTTTTTTGTCTTGTGCAATACAGCTTTTGTCACAGGAATGTATCAGTCAGAAGTATTGTTTCCTTCTTAACGGGTTATGGATATGAATAGAGTTAAGAGTAGCAGAAAAAATACTTTTCTTCTTTAATCTGTTAAAGGTAATTTGACAGATCTCTTTTTGTTGTTAAAAGTGACAACACTGAAGTGACATTATGCACAGGTTAAACAGAATCTAATTAAAGAGTAAGAGGACAGTAGAAGTAAATCACTACGGCTATTGTCTTGTTTACCTCCTCACCTTCTTATGTTTTGTTTTATTAATTTTAATCACTGTCTTTTTTAACCTTATTAGCTACAGATCACGTCCTGGCTATGAATACAAAATTTAAATAGTATTTCTTTAAAATATTTTTTGGTTTTACTTATGCAGTAAGAGTTTCAAAATCCACAGATTTTAGGAAATTATTTAGTTTTATAAGTCTCCTTCATCCAGTCTTGCTGAAAAGATTGTACTATCGCAATAAAATTTGTTCTTTGCTAACCTTAGCTCAAGCAAAGAATGAACATTATGAACTCTTTGGCATGCTATCTAGAAGCACAGGCAACAAATGTTATTGAAATCACTGAACTGTTTATGAAATAATTAGAAGCTAAATATTGTTTGCAAAAATTACGGGGGAAATAGTTTATATAATGGATAAAGTCAGTAACAGATAAAGTTAATAAAACAGAATGTGGAAAATTTGTGGATAATTTTTGATCAGAAAATAAACTAAAAACAAGTCAAAGAAATTACTAGCAAAGAACTATTTACCAATTCAGATCATCACAACAGGAAAAGAACAACAAGTACATCAGTTGCTGCTTCAGGAGATCAATATGATTTGGAACATTTTAGTTAATAGATGGTATCTATTACAATGTGTTAGAATAAAAAAAAGATGATTGTTAATCCCCATTTCCACAAACTTTTAAATGTTTAAACTTTTTAAAAGACCTAAATAGATTACACTGATAAATGCAAATCTCTTCAAAGTAGCTGTAAGCAAATACATGCGAATAGATGGTTTTCAATGAGACTTGACAAGTCGAAAGCAGATGGCAACATGAAAGGCATCCATTCCCCTGTAAGCCATGTGCTGTAAAAGCTGCAAGAGGTTCATGTTTCAGGTTTGGTAACCTTAGAAAACATTTTTAATTTGCAATCACTTGAACAAAGATTACCATAAAGAAATAAGCAATGCCTTGCATGCTACAGATCTTTTGGGAGTGTGGGGGTTTGTTGTTTTTTGGTTTTGTTTTATTTTGTTTTGGGGGGGAGGGGCTTGAGGGGGAGCTGGTTGTTTGGGGATTTTTTGACAGAATTTTTTTCAGATAATTAAAAACAATTTAAACTCTTGGGAAAAAAAAGACAAAATACAATTGCCTGGATATTCTTCACTATGCTGTTGTGGCAAGCTTTTTCTGCCCTTTAAAAAAACATACCTATGAAAACGTATGTTTTTCCTTACCTCATAACTGATTGCCTCCCTGTAGCAACAGCTAATGATCTGAAGGTGTTTCTTGCCATATTTATGTAAAAGGTGTCCCTGGCTCTTTGCAACCACCTTTACCTTGTCGTGAGCAAGGAAATGGACAAGTGTATGCTAAACACCAACGTGAATTTTCAATGTAGGCTTAGATCCATATAACATGGGGGAAAAAAGAAAGATAAAGCAAAAGAAACGGGTGATGAATAATACCCAGAAACTCAAATAAAATGAGTCAACAAGTTTTACAACTCACGATGAACAACAGGAACTCAAATAAAATGAATCAACAAGTTTTAACATAACTCAAGATGAACAAGCATTTCTTCACCTGCAAATGCCAGCTAACAGGACATTTTTACTTTAGGCATCTACTTAGGAGCCAGAATTAAGAGCACAGCCTATCTAACTGACGGAGACTACAGACAATACTTACACAGGCTAATTAGAGAAGCCTGGTTTTACCTCACTGAGGTTACTGCAAATTCATCCTAGGGCCAAACCTAGGAACAAACCACTACATTGAGAAATCACCATCTCTCAATTTCCTTTTCTGTGTTTTTTATTTTTTTTTTTCTTCACAGTAGATTTGTTAAAGCATTACTTGAGATTTCGAGTCCACAGCTCACTTTGGTGTCATGTTCATGACTGTGGGATTTCTGGAGGAAAATGGACGTATAGTGGACTGTGAGCAATCTGGACATTGTCTGACAGGATTCTGTTCCCATGTGAAAGCAATCTGTTTAGGACACTGTTATTACGAGAAAGCATACAATCTTGGACTCTGTACTGTATGAAAGTATGCTGGGAGGGCATACTCAAGGACAGTGTGTTTGTGCAGTGCCGAAACAAGGAGATTAACGGCCTTGCCACCTGCAACAACAAGAACCTGACAGGAGGAGTCAGAGGTGGAGATTGATGCCTCGTGGACAGTAGGTCTTAGCAAATCATATGTAATGTTCAGGTGCATGGACAATGCATGTAACCAATTGTAATTTGAGCTATCACGTGGCACTTATGTAGAAAATGTATTTAAGTAGAGTGTGTGCTTAATAAAATTGACTTCTTGCCGTATTCATATTGAATCTTGAGCGAAGCCCGAGACTTCCACGTCCTACACATGACAGCTTTCAAAATGCTCAATTTTTGCCACAACTTTACCCATCTTTGCATTTTCATGTCTACACTTCAGAGGAAAATCATCTCCCACAGTCCTAGCCAGCAGACTATGTTTTTGCCTGAATCCCACCCAATCTGAGCCACAGCAGGATGTTTGTTCTCTCAGACCGGACAAAGACCATGAGGAAGAACAAAACGAGGAGGGAGACAGTCCCACTGCCTCACTGCAAGAAATCCACAGCAATGCCCTCACTGTCAAAATATTTATTAAACAGTTTCAGGAACAAAAGTGTAAATTGAAGCCAACTTCAAGAGCCAGAGGCTAAATATATCCTCAGGAAAAAAAAAAAAAAGGAAGAAAATTGTGGAGTCTCCTTCTCTGGATGTATTCAAAACCCATCTGGACACACTTCTATGTGACCTGGTCTAGGGAATCCTTCTCTGGCACGGGGGTTGGACTACATGATCTTTGAGGTCCCTTCCAATTAACATTATGTGATTACAGCAGCCTAGACAGGGGATCATTTCAGAAGACTAATTTTATTTTAATCGTTGCAGAACAATATACTCATTTAAGAAATACACTTACAGCAACAGTCTAGTGCTCTGACTTCATATATGTCACTGCATTTAAGCTATGTGATAAAAATTGTGTAGTAGGTGACATTTAAAATTGGTTTTGAAGAAAGAATACATTACTGGTGAACAATGACACCTCTTATAATCAAAGGTAATTGTGAAGGTGATTTTGTGTCATCTTGATTAAACAACTAGTTTACAGACTTTTGACAGGTTTCATTAAGAGCAAGCTTTATTTTCTCACCTGCAAAATTAAAAGAGGATTAGAGGGAATTATCGCTCCTCACTGATCTTATCAAGGATTACATCAATATTTACTTTTACTTTTTTATAGCAGTAAGCCCTCATCCCAAAAATGCAAATCTTGTACACTGATCTGCTTTTAATAAATAATGAAGCAGCTAAAAATACCAACAATAAATACTTACAATACTAAATAACCTGTGGTTTTGATGGTAAATATAAAAAAGGTTACCAGGTGACACTTGACAGGAAATTATAACAATGCTCTGTCAGGTACAATTTTCTAAGCACATCCCCTACGGACAGAATATGCATAGGCTCACTGGAGGTGTGTGCTAGTTTAAAAGGTTAAGAACTAGCAGGACTTCAATAGAATCTCAATACAAGAGAGTCTGCAAGTCAAAATTACAATTTAATAAAAGATAAGAAAATAAACAGCACAATGAACGCAACAAACTTAGTTTTAAACCAGAACTAACAACCCAGCACCCTGGGGCACGGGAAGAATGGTGCTATAAGCCCCTGAGCCCAAGCTCCACGTACTTCCCCTCCCCCCGAGTCCCAAACAAAGGAACCTATTTGTTCTGCAGATGAAAAGTCACAGTCTAGTTGAAGAGCGGGGATCGAGAAGGAAGCTCAGGAAAAGGTAGGTTTCTGGAGAATTCCTGCGGCTGGAGAGGGTCCCGGCGGCACGAAGGGCTCTCGGCAAGAAGGTTTCTGGAGCTGTCCCGTCCCCTTCCCCGGCTGCGGCGACTGGCTTCCACAAGTCACTCCCGGAAGTCTCTCTCAGGCCCAAGACAATACCCCCCTGGTTCCTGTGGGAGCGCCCTCCCCTCCCCCAGGATGGGCGTGAATGGCTCCCACGACAAGGTGTCTGGGAGCGATTTTCTCTGCAGTACATGTCACAACAATAAAACAAGACACATTCTGAATGTGTTGCAAGTCCTGCAATGCATCTGACTTGAGCCCTTTTTTGAAGGGATTACTTATTGTGGCAGCTATTTAGGAACAATCACGGCATTTGCGGCACATAACCACTATGGTGATTGTCCACTTTCAACCCCCAAACAAATACCAATACTGCTCTCCACCTTGGGTAAATCTTCTATCACAATACAGGTCACGCCACTGCACCTAGCAGATGAGCTCTGGTCAAGAAGTGAGTCAGCAAGAGAATGGGAACACAAAACCTTGATGCCTCCTCTAGCGTGGCCTGAATCACTTCTCAGCTTGGCACTCACTTCACAAGTAGAGCAGTGTATTGGGCTGTGCTAGTACAGACCCATTTTGTGGATTATGCCTAGTGCCAGCTTCTGTGACAAGAGATGTCCACTGGGAAAAGACAGTAAATACTACAGAAGCAGGGGAATGAGTGCAACATCCCACACCTTCACCTATGCCACCCCATTTTGATGTTCTTGCACTGTTCCCTTTACCACAGAAAGCTGGGAACTTATGCACTCCTGCATATCAACCATATTACTATAGAGGAAAACAGCAAGAGGATTACATGTTTGTCTTTATTAAAAGAAAGGAAGAAAAAAAAATAGTATTGCATTACTTGGATGCTTAATTCAATCTACAAAAGTTCCTGCCTTTTGGGTGAGTCGAAGATTTTGGTTATTATTTCCAGTTCAAAGAGTTCTGCATGGTAGACATATACTTTTTACTTTACTTTTATAAAACTACTTATAAGTTTCAGAGCTTCAGACCAATCTAGTTTGGATAGTAATTCCTATGCATTCCTCTTTTACCAGAAATTTCTTTTAACCTGTTAACTCCTTACGCTAGATTCTGAGACTGATTAGAGATACCAGAGATGCAAGCCAAAAGTACACCCATCATCTTATTGCTTGCAAACATATAAACTAATGTTCCTCCGTTTTACATGCATACTGTTGTGTATCCTGACCCAGCAGTTTCTTCTAAATTAGACAAAACTGGATAGCTTATCACAAGACCTTTATTTTTGGCGCCAGCATAAAGACTTTGGTATTTTTACACACTTGCATGGAGAGAGGTTCAAGTGCAACACCACTCAGACAAGAACAAAAGAATAATTCCGTCTTTAAACTGAGTTGCAAACCTTCTCTTCCTAATTGGATAGAGCAGGAAGACTCCTGCTGTCTAGTAAATATATCAGGTATAATTTTATGTGGTAGTTCATAGAGGCAAATGTTTTCATGAAGCATTCAGCAAACTATAATTTCATTCAACTCAAACACAGTGAAAAATTTCAACTAAGAGGGAACAAATAATCAGAGCTAGGTTCAAAAAAACAGCCTTTTAGCTTCAGGTGCCTCTTTTCTCCATTTCACTTTCTGGCATGGACCTCACAACACAGATTCTAAGAGTTCAGGAGCAGATTTGGAATTGCACACTGTGGAGCCAGTGCAGGCAGCTGGGGAGGCACCAAGAGCTGGGTGAAAGGGGCAGCACCCCAGAAAGGGAGCAAGAGCTGGGCCCTGTGCTCCAAAACTACACAAGATACCACCTATTATATCACCGGTAGCACTCTATCCTTTTGAAGGTAGCAGCTCCCAGCTTCTGATGCATTCCTACCAGCAGACTTCACCTCTCATTTAGGTGAATTAATACCCAGTTCCTACCTTTGGAAAGTTGCCAACCTCAGCAAAATACAGCTAACTTTCCTTCAAGCTCCTCTATTTAGAAGGCGAACTGACAAAGAAGCTGTTTGCACAGCTTTCAAGTGAGCTGTATGTAAATGCTTGAACTGGAGGTAAAATCCTACAATGTTTGATTTGGCCTCTACATTCACACTTGAGTCTAAAAGTGGCTGTAGCAACTTCTCTGAAATAACTCCTACATGATGCAACTCATAAACACAGTCAAGATAAAAATACATTGTTAAACAGGAGAAGTCCACCATAAAAGACATCATAAAAGACAATGAATGGTCCTCCCAGCAGTAGAGCTGAGGAGCATGTTTCTGTTGAGCCCAGAAAGCCTGCACTCTGCCCAGAGAACAACACTTGCTAGCTCCAGACCCAGCATCCTCCCAATAGGAGCTTGGCAGAGCACAGCATGTACACCAACCCTTTTCCAATAAGCACAAGGCACATGTATTTTAAATAAAACTCTTAAGATTTATGGAGACAGAGCAAAACACCACTCCATATCAACTACTGACTTTAAAGCAATATAAAAGGCCGTTGTTGCCAGCACAGAGGAACTCCATGGACATGACAAGGACTCACCTGAAGCACCCCTTCCTCTCTACATCACACACAAACAGGCCCAGGCAGAACGCTCGGGCACACCTATTCAAAAAACATCATAAAATTACATCGATGCGTGAACCAATGAGAATGTGGAAAAGAAATCAATTTAGAAATTCTGTCAAATAAAATCACTTCCCCTGAAGTTCACACATTTAGTTTTGTCATGATAAATTTTATGTGTTAAAGAGAAAGCAATTAGAATTTTTTTGGTACCTTTGAGGCCTGCAAGAAACTGGTAAACACTTACTGTAAAAAATTAAGTTTTCTAAGTCTACTGTGTATTATATATTTGACTTAATTGGGCTGATTTTAGCCTCCTTAAATTGTGTTTAATTTTTTAACTTGGACTTTTATTTGTTGCAGTTTCTCGCAAAAATCTGCAAACAAATTACTATATGTGGTTAATGAGCTATGCATAAACATTCTCTTTTCCTTTATCATTCTTACCATCTGCTTTGGCTGTTTTATTATCAGCCTGTAAGCTAATAATCTATCTGCTTTATTTCCTGTCTCACTTTGAAAAAAAAAAAAGATGAAGAAATTCAGAAGAGTTTTCAAACTCCCTTTTTTCCTTTGAGTTTTTTCTGAGCGTACCTTTATACTCCAGTCTATGTTATGCTCCCATTTTTCCACTGCAAAATCCTGATTTCCAATTCTATTTAAAAAGCCCACTGGAATTCAAACACCAACCCCTCCAAGAAAATAACAGTGCATCAATTGTAAGATTCAAATACATCTATTTCACCTTACTACCTGATTCCCATTAAGCAAAAATATTTATTTCCCCCTCTACTATTCCTATTGAAATCTTTATCAACTGCAGATTTGCTGTAATATACAGCTACAGATTTGCAAAAAAGAATTTTGCAGTACTGTGGCATTAAGGACTGTTTTTCTGTGTGAAAGAAATGCAGGCTGATTTAGTGTACTCCGTGAGAAAAGTTGAGATGCTTATCATCAAGAAAATGTTTAGGTTATCTCTGAGAATGGAATCTGCAAAGTTGGCCTGCCAGGTGGCTGAAGAAGGGAGTCTTGTGAAGACAGCCCTGTTTCGGCTAAAACTAATGAAGCAAGGCAGAAATAACAAGAAACACAGCTTCAAAACAGATTCTGAAGGCCATGGTGAGCAAATTGAGACCTTTGCCTAATTAATGGTGATTTTAATATTAAAATTGACACCCCCTCAATACATTTATGACTATGTTACTCAACTTGCCACCCAAATCATTTGCAGATTCCATTCACAGAGATAACTCAAACATTTTCTTGCTGATAAGCCTCTCAACCTTTCTCACAGAGTACACTAAATCAGCCTGTATTTCTTTCACCCAGAAAAACTAGGCCTTAATGTCACAAAAGCCAATCATTGCCTTAAAATGGACTTTAGGAAGTTGAGCTAATATTTTTTAATAATAATCCCATTATAAAGAATAAAGTAAAAATAAAATGTAAAATAATAAAAATACATAAAAGTATAAAAATACAAGAAGATTGTTTAAAATTAGGAAAAGTTTCCCTGAGCAGCGTTATTTCCTAAGGGATACACGCTACATTATTTTCTCTGTCTTAAACCAGTAAAGATGATAGAACAAGAATGAGAAACAGGATCAAGCTCTTTAAAAATCAATGAAAAAAACACCCAGTTCAGTGCTACATGGAATACACTAAATACTAAGCAGGTTAAGGAAAGTGTAATCAGGGTCCCTCCTTTCTAATTAAGCCATTCTTTTCAGAACTGAGAGTATTTGCTTTTCTTTATATCAGAATAATTTTCTTGAAAAGAAGTTGGAAAAGCCAGCACTAAAACCTAGGCTTTATTTAGTGAGTGTGAAATTGTGAAAAACTATCACAAAGCGAGCAACAAACAGTTAACCACTAAGCTGAAAAATTTCTGGATTGTCTTCAGGCTTCCTAGGAGAGCTGCCACTGTACTGCATAAGCTCTACAGAGACACTAATCCAGTTTGCACCTAAAAAGGGCCATGAGAGTGAAATTATTTTCAAATGCAAGTTCACGGGAAAATAGCCTGGTGCTTAAAAATAACACTGGACTGAACAGTGAAAGAAAAACAAATCTTGGTTTGACATTCTGAGGTCCTCATGTCCACCTCAGCCATGCTGTGTACAAAAGGCACCTGATAGATTCTGTGTTATGAGCCCATGTACTTATCTGCCTTAACCAGCTTTGTTTTCTTACCTTCTCGTGTTCTGACATACATTAGAGCATTTTAACAAGTAACCAGTGCATAAACAAGGCTGTTTCCCACGTTTTCTGATTTACTGTTTATTTTTCAAGCCAAAACCAAGTCTAGCTGAATAATTTGTATTTATTTATAAATTTACTCTTAGTATATTCCCATGATAAAATGTTTATCTTCCCAGGTATAGAAACTTGGAAAAACAGAGAGAGTGCGTGTACCTGATTCAAGCCACTCTAAAATCCACAGAAAGACCCTGGACAACATTCATCTCTCCTAACTGCAATGATTTAAAAGATGCCTAGGCTAAGGTGGATGCAGAGGCTTCCATGGCCAAACACAGTTCTGTCTTCGAGCATGATACATTACTCTCTGTGTGCACCAATCTCTCCCTGTTGATTAACAGAGAGGACCCAGATGGGTAGTTGAGGTCAGGTATCTACCTTCTAAGACTGATGCACTTAAGCAAGATCCACTGCTACAGACTAAAATGGGATGGATTCTGAAAGAAAAGCCCCATAGAGATCGTATGGTAAAGAAGGGCCATGATTTCTGAATCTCCAGACCTAGAGACCTTAATGAGTAAAGGCTATTGCTCTTTGCCATAGGTGAGCTTCAATTTAATGGAGTCCTAAAGCAGCATGCCAGTCAAAGGAAGAATACACATAAAATGTGTCAATTAATTTATAAAAAGCGCAATTAATATACAGATTGACTGCACTACTTATTCTAGTGTCACTAACATCTATTAATTTTTTTCTCCTAATTAATTTACATTTATATTTTTTCAAGTGTTTCATGCATGTAAGTCATCTGCTCTATGCTTGTAAGTCATCTGCTCTTGTCCTCCTGGGGGACTTCAACCTGCCAGATGTTAACTGGGAATACCACACTGCTGGCACAAATAGTTCCAGACGATTTCTAAAACACCTAGATGATAGCTTTCTGGTGCAGCTAGTAAGAGACTCGGCAAGGAAAGGAGCCGTCCTTGATTTGTTATTTGTCAACAGAGAGGGTCTTGTGAGTGATGTGGTCATAGGTAGCCATCTTGGCCACAGTGACCATGAAGCAATTGAGTTTAAAATCTCTGGAAACAGGAAAAAAACTGCCAACAAAACTTATCCCCTGGATCAGAGGAGAGCTGACTTTGGGCAGCTCAGGGAGCTCCTTAGTGTGGTCCCTTGGGAAAAAACTTTTGAAGGTGCTGGGGTCCATCAGAGCTGGTCAGTTTTTAAGTACCATCTCCTGAGAGCACAGGAGCAAGCGATCCCTAAATGTTGGAAGTCAAGCAGGTGAGGCAGAAGGCCAGCTTGGCTGAGTAAGGAGCTTCTTCTAGAGATCAGGCAAAGGAGATATGTATATGGTCAGTGGAAGCAGAGTCTGGTAACGTGGGAGGTCTACAGAGAAGCTGTACACCACTGTAGAGAGAAAATCCGTGCAGCTAAGGCCCAATTAGAGTTGAAGCTGGCCAGTGCTGTGGGAGACACTAAAAAGAACTTTTTAAAATATGTTAATAGTAAGAGGAAGACCAGGAATGACATTAGCCCATTGGGGATGGTCTCGCAACTAGAGACAATGACAAAGCAGAGGCGTTTAATGCTTGCTTTGCCTCTGTCCTTAACGTGGAGGAAGGGATTTGGAGTACTCAGTGCCATGAGCCAGTGACCAACAACAGGGAGTCTGTTAATGCTCTAGTTGACCCTGAACTAGTGCAAGACTTGCTCCTC
>VWZX01011153.1:159763-194340 GCA_013399015.1 Galbula dea | reverse complement strand
CCACAGTACAAGAAGGACATGAGGTTGTTGGAGAGTGTCCAGAGGAGGGCCACAAGGATGGTGAAGGGAATGGAGGGGAAGTCTTCTGTGGATAGGCTGAAAGCACTTGGTCTGTTTAGCCTGGAGAAGAGGAGACTTAGGGGACACCTCATAGCTATTTACAACTTCCTCACCAGAGAGGGAGGGGTGGGTGCTGACCTCTTCTCTCTGGTGGCTAGTGACAGCACCCGGGGGAATGGCATGAAGCTGTGCCGGGGGAGATTTGGATTGAATATTTGTTAGAGCTTCTTTAGCCAGAGGGTGGTGGAGCATTGGAACAGGCTCCCCAGGGAGGCTGTCATGGCCCCTACTCTCATGGAATTTAAGAAGCATTTGGACAAGGCACTTAGGCACATGGTGTGACTATGGAGTTGTCCTGTGCCTAAACAAGAGTTGGACTAGATGATCCTAATGGGTCCCTTCCAACACTGGCTAGTTCGTGATTCTGTGATTCTGTGAAGTGAACTGTATAAAGATTGTAAACTAGGCACCACAGCACTAGGTTTTCTCCTGGCAACTGTTAGAACACCTGAGTAGGTCACACACCCAGACAAAACTGGAATTGTTTTGTTTCTTGGTGCTAAAACACTGACATATTCTTATCACACCAAATAAATTGCAATTTAGTAGTAAGCAGTATGACTCTTATGACTAACTGTCCCTGACAAAGGAAGGAACTCAACTAATACTATGCTTGTTTTCTAAATCGAGCTGAAAGCTTTTACACCAACCACCAAAAAACCCCCACAAAAACTAAACACAAAAATCTTATACAGTGCTTTCCCATGCAATTTCATCTCAAGAGGAGAGTTTAAACTGATTAAACATACAGCGCCACCTCATAGCTACTGACTTGCAGAATCTATAACTGAGATATTTGACTGATCTTATCTGTCTTTTGTCCAGTTTTTAAGGTTTGTTGTACATTAAAACATCTCAGGACTAAATCTGTCACTTCTGTGATCTCACCTGACACTGATTTTCCCTTGCTCCTTGTTCCTAGCTGCAGTTCTCCACTGCTTTTTCCCACTAGGCCATTTAACTTGCTTCCATCCAGGTCAGCTTAAAGCACAGCTGCTTAAATATGGAAAACTTTAAAAGAAACCTTGGAAGCAATTCAGAAGCAGTCTTTCTGCCATAACATTTTTGGGAGCACTCGAGACTTTCAAAACTCCTCCTTTCTCTAGATATACATAGTGAATCCATATCACCGTTTTAGTTCAGATAGGATTGTGGTTTGAGAAGAACGTCTTAAGGGCCCCACTTACACATTCAGTTCATCTGAGGGAGAGCTCTCCGAACTGCACTTTTGGAGGTACTTAAACCATATCTGCTGATGATGAGGCCAACTCAGTCCAAGTATCCACAGCAGTGACAGCCCAACTATATCTCCCCAAAATGCTGTGCATATTGGGTCCTCAGCACCAACTTCTTCACTCTACAAACAGTTCTACTCCTGCAACTCCCTACTCCATGCCAGTACGGACACAGTGAGATAGTCCTATGTTTGTTTCCTGACTTGCAAGTCATTCTCCTTCCAGAATCTTCCCACTTTTAAAAGGAAGGAGGCCATTCAAATACTGCCCTCATTTCCTTAGTTTGTCCTGACAGAGAGAGACGAGATCTCATCTATATGGACAATGAATTATTAGCCTTTATTATTTTGCTCATGAGAAAAACACTCCTGCAGAATATTTGGGAAAGAGAAATGAGGCTGCCTTCCTCTTACTAAAATAATCAACAACAGAGGAGCTTCATTTTTGACATTCAGGCTAGCAGCAACAATAAAAAACCCAACACCTACCGGCACCCTAATTTGATAGTACCAACCATGTGTATTAGTCTCCAAACAATGAGGTTTACAGGAATGACTGACTCTCAGAGAAAATTGCACCAAGCTGAGTAAGACCTTAGTAAGGTTTAAGATAACAGAGTTAATAAAACTCATACTGCTAAATACTTTTAATATTTACCCCTAAATGTAACCAAAATCCCCACAGCCAATACAAATTTTAAATGGAATAGAATCCATAGCAACCATGTGAAGCTAATCTTTAACCTCTCTGGTCTTGACTCACATAATTATAATTTTGTTAAATGCAATGCCTTTGTAATGGAAAAAGTAGTTATTTTTTTAATTAATGAGAGACTTGAAAATGCACAAAGGGGACCATTAACTTCTGGTTTTCCTGAGCTATTAAAATAATTGAATAAAAAAAATCCCATAAAGAAGTCGCATCACACTGTAGATTTAGTCCTTAGGGCTCTGCTAAAAACAAAGCTTTAAGGTACCAAACACAGATATTTGCATATCAGGAAAGATTTAATCATCCAATTGCACAAACTAAATGCTGATCTCTTATTCACTAAGGATAAACAAAAACTGTGGTTAAGAAAAAAGGCAGCTCAGTAGAGCTAATGAAAAGACTGGTATTTTGTGTTGCCATTACAGTAGCACATGCCTCATTGCACCTAGTGACATTGGTTCAACTAACACAAGCCTCAACAAACTCTTGAAAGACAAAGGACTACACAACAGGCCCCTATTCAGACTCAGAGAAGAAATCTCACCTGATTTTAGAAGCCTAGAAAGTAGCCATTTACATCTGAATTAATTGTCTCTAGATGGTGAAACTTCTGCAGTTCAATATCTAAATATTACTTAGTTAAGAGACCACACAATGACACACTAGGCCCAAGAAGTATTTATTTCTGTCCTCTAACTAAAAGAGAACTGCAGATTACCAATTCATATAGAAATATTTAGACACGGGTAGTAAGAATCAATAAAATGGTTCTTTAGAGTGATTCAACATTTTTGGTTGTTTTAACTAAATTTTTAATGTTCCCTTCTTCCCCAAACTGTATTTCTGTCTGATGCTAGTGTAAGTCTTTCTAACAATAAGAGGAAAATATCCTGCATGTTTTACATAACTTTCTGCAAGGAAGTAAGCACTGCAGTGAGATAAATAACACAGCACTTCACTGTATCTTTTTTTTTTCTCCACACTCCAAAGGAGAATGGTTTCTCAAACAGAAGTTATCTTCATGCTAAAAGTCCTCTTCTGAGTGGGGGCTTTTCTATCACAGATGCTTAATACAACCTACACTATTTCTTGAAAATCATCTCTCTGAAAGGGAGATCCTGAAAGTACTCTGGGTGATTACAAAAACAAAGTAACTTTAAAATCACATGGAAGGCTTTATAATATTTTTAGGAAATATTTCTAGTTAAAACAAAGATTATAAAATGCCATAGTCTACCTGAGGAAAATAATTCTGTACAGTAAGCAAGGCTGAAAATAATTTAGTGAAAAGCATGCCAGCTTAGCTTTACAGAATCTCCCATGTGGGACCAAGTACTCCCTGGTGTAATGGAACTAAGTTCTATGTCATGATTTTACTTTAAAATACTTTTTTTTTTTTTGGTTTAAAATGAGTTGAGTGATCTGACTGGAGTACATATACATAAAAAAGCTTGTATAGACTTATTCACTAAGCAAAGCTACAGGCAAACACTTCTGCCACCACAGAATGACCTATCCCTCTAAAATAATCATCAGTGTTTTGATCATTTTAAGAGAAGAAACACCAGGAAGCTTTGTGTAAAGAAGAATCTACTCTAATACTTATGCACCATTCAACTCTCTTAAATTCAAAAAGATATTTGAAAGGCTCAAAAATCAGAAAGCAAAAATGCAATAAAAATTCCATAGCTATGGTACGTTTGTTCACTGCTGAGGGTTGACAATACTTCTTTAATTTTAGAATGTAAATCAGAAGCTAAACATTTATCATCCATAAAATACCTGCAGATGCTCTCGAACTGAATTTGTTTGCGTGGAGAAGTGGAAAAAATAATGAACAGAGGACTATAGGTTAATGTGGTATTTAAAATGAGAAATAGGAATTCATGCTTCTGCTTGCACTGTCTATATTATTTCATATATTACAATATGTTGTGTGTCACAGCTCTGGGTCTTCCAACTCTGAGATTAATCCTATGACTTAACACTTGAAAATTGATCTTGGCACATCTGTCAACAAGGGAGAGAAAACCCAATAAATTCAATGTCATGGATTAAATCTGAAAACAAGAGGTTTTGGTTCCTTCCACACATAAACTCAGCTGCCACGGCAAAAAGAACTAAGACTTGAAAATAAGGCCTTGCTTCAATAGGTGTATGAATGAGCCATATTCTAGTGGTTAGGGTTCGGCGCTGTCACCACCATGGCCTGGGTTTGATTCCCTGTTAGGGAAGAAACCTGCTCTGGCAAGGGGGTTGGGCTAGATGATCTTTCGATGTCCCTTCCAACCCCTGACGTTCTGTGATTCTGTGATACTAAGCAGATACACTGTGACACAGACCTTAGACTTAATGTGCCTGCATATACATATACTCTTCTGTTTCAAATAAAACCAGCTTCACTGTCCTTAATCTCCAATTATACTGTTGTTCTCTCCTTCATTCTACAAGGGAAAAAGAAGGAAAAAATTGACTAGATAATCAGAGATTTCAGCAACTTTATCAATTAATATTGGAAGTTAAATCTTCAAAAATACAACATATAGTGCTTGCTGTGCTCCAGAGCATATCAACAGCCCTTCCACACTCAACAACAGAAGAACAGGAACAGTAAACAAATGTCCTAATATCCTGAAGTGATCTTCACTCAAGTGAACGTCCCTTCACTACGGGCAATCATAATTTCAGGCCTGAAAACTCAATTTCAAACAAACTGAACTTTAGATGTACCATCTACTCTGTCTTAAACACTCAAAATAAGACAAATTCAGAGCCTGCAATAATAAGTGCTATCCTAGTCTGTTGCTTGGAGTAATTTTTCTTTTTGTCCATAGAGAGACCAAGTGTTCATTGAGTGTTCTTTTAGTCTTTTGTAATCACTCAGTCTGTAGTAAAGTGGATATATACTTGACAGGTCATGGGTGGATGTGTCCCGCACACACTTGCCTCACCTAGACATGCAGTTTCAGAACTGGAGCTATGTGGTTTCCAAGAAGAACTACCTGAAGGACAATCTAAGAGGCGCATTTTTTCAGACTGTATGAGAAGAACTGGAGCATGTATTTGGAATATATACAGCCCTCAAGATCTTATCAAAGAAGCTCTAGGAACTGTTGAGAAACAAAAGGCCCCAAACCCATCAAGAAATGAACACAGCTATTGACCTTCATTTCAACAAACAACAAAAACTACATGCCACCACCTGGTGCTTTGAACAGCAGAAGTTACATCCTGCAAGGTTTTCCTGCTTGCAGCCAAGGCAGGCTGATGCTGATGAAAGCCTTTGGCAACCTGACAGAATTCATGTGACACCAAAATGAAGCTCTGATGGGGAGAGACAAGGGAGAGCAGGATTCCCTCTAATCATAAGAATCAATAGAATCAAGCTGGGATTTCAAATACTACTTATTCACAGAATCACAGAATGTTAGGACTTCAATGGGACCTGGCACAGAAGGATTCCCTACTCCAGGTCACACAGAAGTGCATCCAGACGGGTTTTGAATATCTCCAGAGGAGACTCCACAATCTTTCTGGGCAGTTTGTTCCAGTGCTCTAAGATCTGAATTGGGAAAAATTTTTTTCTTGTGTTCACACAGAACCTCCAATGCTTCAGCTTACAACCATTGCCTCTTGTCTTGCCATGGGGGTCCACTGAGAAGAGCCTGACCCCATGCTCACAACACTCACCCTTCACATATATAAAAGCATAAATGAGGTCACTTCTTAGACTCCTCTTCTCCAAGCTCAAGAGAACCAGCTCCCTCAGCCTTTCCTCAGAAGGAAGATGTTCCAGCCCCTTCAGCATCTTGGTGGCTCTGTGCTGGACTCTTTTCAGCAGTTCCCTACCGTTCTTCAACTGAGGGGCCCAAAACTGGACACAATATTCCAGATGCAGACTCATCAGGGTAGAGTAAAGGGGGAGAAGAACCTCTCTTGACCTACTAACCACATCTCTTCTAATACATCCAAGAATCCCATTGGCCATTCTGGCTACAAGAGCACACTGCTGGTTTATGGTCATCCTTCCATCCACCAGGACCCCCAGATCCCTCTCCCCTTCACTGTTCTCCAACAGCTCAGTCCCCAACCTATACTCATACATGGGCTTGGTCTTTCCCAGGTGCAAGACTTAAGACACTTGGCCTTATTGTATCTCATTCAATTTCTCCCTGCCCAACTCTCCAGCCTCTCTAAGTCTCTCTGAATGGCAGCACAACCCTCTGGTGTGTCAGCCACTCCACCCTCTTTAGTGTCATCAGCAAACTTGCTGACAGCACACTCTGTTCCCTCATCCAGGTCTTTAATGAATAGATTGAAAAGTACTGGTCCCAGTACTGACCCCTGAGGGACTCCACTAGACACAGGCCTTCAACGAGACTCCGTCCTATTGGCCATGACTCTCTGACTTCTGTCCTTCAACCCATTCACAATCCATCTCGCTACCCAATCAGCCAGATCACACTTCCTCAGTTTAGTTGCAAGGATGCTGTGGGAGACAGTGTCAAACGCTTTACTGAAATCAAGATACACCACAACCACTGCCCTACCCTCATCTATCCAACTGGTTATGTCCTCATAAAAGGCTATCTGGTTGGTTAAACATGACTTCCCCTTGGTAAACCCATGCTGACTGCTCCTAATGACCCCCTTATCCTTGATATGCCTACAGACAGAGTTGACTATAAAGTGTTCCATCCCCTTTCCAGGGATGGAGGTGAGGCTGACAGGTCTATAGTTACCTGGCTCCTCCTTCTTGCCCTTTCTGAGGAATGGAGTGACATTTGCCTTCCTCCAATCCCAGGGACCTCTCCTGTTCCCCAGGACTTACCAAAGAAGGTGGAGAGTGGCCTGGCAATGACTTCTGCCAGCTCCCTCAACACCCGTGGGTGCATCCCATCAGCTCCCATGGATGTATGGATGTCCAGATGGCTTAGGTGTTCCCTAACCCAGTCCTCCTCAATTAAGTAAAACACTTCCATCATCCTAACATCATCTGGAGGCTCAGGAGTCTGAAGCTCCTGAGGACAGTCTCTAAGAGTATAGACAAAGAAGGCATTCAGTAACTCCACCTTCTTTGGATCATCTGTCACCAAGGTACCCGCCTCATTCAGCAGTGAGCCTACATTGTCTCTAGTGTACTTATCCACCAATTACATCAAGATGTTATCATCAATACTCTGGAGGAACTTCCTGGACTGTGAATGTCTGAGATGGCCTTCCACCAATGTCGGGGTACTTAAAATCCGCCATAAGAGCCAGGGCCTGTGATTGTGAGGCTACTCTCAGCTGCCTGGAGAAAGCCTCATCTGCTTCCTCATCCTGATCAGGTGGCCTGTAATAGACACCCACAACAGTATCACCCATGCTAGCCTGCCCCTTAATTCACATCCATAAACTCTCAACTTACCCCTGGACAAAACTCAATACATTGTAGATACTCTATCACGTTCTTTATCAGTACTAGTACTAGAACACTGGCCCACCGGTGTAGATCTGGCAACAACTCCATCCCCCTCCAAATCTAGTTTAAAGCTCTATGGATGAGCTCAGTTCTTTCTTGTCTAGAATTCTTTTTCCCCTTGAAGATAAGCTTTTCCCACTTCCTATCATCTGTGTTGGTATCTTCTAATAGCATCCATTATTAAAGAACCCAAAGCCCTGCCTGTAGAACCCCTCCCTGCCAGCCCTTGGAGCCAGGTATTTATGGACTGGATCCTTCTACTCCATTTCATATCATGGTCAGGTACTGGAAGTAGGGAAGAGAAAATAACTTGTGCCCCAGACCCTTTTACCAACCCTCCCAAGGTCTTGAAATCTCTCTTCATTCCCCCTCAGACTACGGGATGCAGCTTCCTCTCCACCTGCCTGAGAGATCAGCAATGGACAAAAGTCTGATGACCGCACCGTGTTGGGAAGTTCCCTAGTAATATCCCTAATTCGGGCTCCAGGAAGGCTTAAGACCTTCCTGTGATTATGGTCAGCCCTGAGTATTGGACCCTCTGTTCCCTTTAGGAGTGAGTCTCCAGCAACCACAACTCTTTTCTTCTTTGAGGAAGAGGTTGTGATATGTCCAGAAAGCCTAACTGACTGTGGCAAGACCTCTGGTACAGGTTGCCTGTCATCCACATCCCTGTTAGACTGGCTGTCTTCCAGCAGGGCCTCATGTCTATTTCTCAGAGGCACCAGGGGAGATGAGGCAGGCAAGAAAAGCACTTGCCTTTAATCAAGGCCATGAACTTTCCTCCAGCCACCTGTTTCATTTAGGCCTTTCTTTTCGACCATCAAAAGAATCCAACTGAAGCACAAAAGATGAAGAGCCCTATCACAGATGTACAGCAATAGCCAGACTTCACTGTTTACTGATGACAACATATAATGTATGTTTTTGTATCCTTCACACCATTCCAATGACTCTATAAACCATGGAATAAACACATAATATGCTTGATAAAATTTTGTCTTGCATTCAACCAGCCCTAGTTCAGTGAAACATTAATTTTGTTTATCTGTCTGAACTACTGAAAATGAGCTATGTATTTCAGTTTAATTGCA
This sequence comes from Galbula dea, assembly GCA_013399015.1. Lineage (NCBI taxonomy): Eukaryota > Metazoa > Chordata > Aves > Piciformes > Galbulidae > Galbula > Galbula dea. The sequence goes on along the minus strand of VWZX01011153.1, from coordinate 185,719 downwards.
ACTGCAGCCTTCACGATGTCTTTTTATATGTCTGAAGTATGTGCTTCCACATTAAATTTTCATAAAATAGTGAAATGTGTGAAGAAATGGACTTGTGATCTCACTTTTTTTAAGTTAACCTAGACAGAGTGCTTTGAAGCCTAAGCCACCTCCCCACTGCTACATTTAATAAGAATACTTGGTTTCAATACTTCTTTACAGAATATTCAATCTGACATGTCTTCAATGTACAAAGTACAAAATGTGATTATTCCATAATACGGCATTGCCTATTAAAAATGAAAGAAATGCAATTTAATATGAATTGTATTACTAATTTACATCTACATGTAGCTTATTAACTGATGCTGGCTTCTCAGTTGGGTAGGTGAGAGGAAATGTTTTGATTTATGTAATAATTCAAGTAAAACCAGGGGTTCTTCCCATACTTAAATGCATTTCTTCTCTGAATAGTGGTTTTCAGACAAAAGTCTTGAAGATTCCATACTTCTCTCCTAAAACCTGAGCGAGTTACAAGTGAAAGTTCTTTTTCTTATTCTTAATCCTGTAACTTCCATAAGAATCCAACTGGGTTTGTTACTTCTCATATTACTAAAACTCCAGTGCAGACAAATATATTATTTTTGGAAAAAAAGGTGTCTCTGGTTAGAGTTACTGGGTGTATTTGAAGTCTGGAACTTCAATGACTTAAAAAGAACTTATTATATCCAGTCTGGCAAATAGAGTGCATGTGTCCGTCAACAAAATTTTTCTTTTTCACAGATGGTTTTGATTGGTTTGATCCATCATGAAGAAGCAGTATTTGGCTCTGTAATTAAAGTTTTTACTTAGGTTCTCCATAGGAAACAATTTACAATGATATTCAAAAATGCATAGTATCGAAGAAGGTAATTTGAGAAAGTGCAAATATAATAATGGAATTAAAGTTCACTTTTCCTGGATCAGTAGGGATTTAGTCAATAATTAACCTTTCATTTTTCTATTTATGAATGTATGAAAACTACCCACATTATTAAAGATAAAACTCCTGTTCAGGCTTTTAGTCACACCTTGCAAAAATCAGCATAAATCAGCTGGTTCCTCTTACTCCTCATGAGCATCTTACCTCAAGATACCTGGGATTTACACAACATATGCTGCCAGACCACATGCACTGCTATGTTCCAAACACCTCAGTGAAGTCTGTATCTGGAAACAAATGTTTAGAGTAGTCTTGAGTATTAATTTCAAAAAAAAAAAAAAAAAAGAGTAAGACTTTATAATGGAGAAGTAGTTTTCACTATTTCAGGAGATATCTAATGAACAACCGAATAAGGAAGAGGATGCTCCTTGTTCATACAGGATGCCACCACAACTACCTAACACCTCTTGTTCATGCCAAAATATTCTTCTCTTTGAGGGGTTTTACATCCTTTAATACTTCACTCAATAATGTCATACAGAAATTCTAGTGCTTTCAGTCAGCAAGGGCGAGTGCTCCAAGCAGGCCATGGTTATAGACTTCTGTGTGACGCTCCTTTTCTCTGATGCTGTCCAGCTCTCTGGCTTCCCCATAGCCCATTTTGTTTCAGAACTCTGACACAGAATCCATCTTCCATCATAGGTGGGAGAATTCAAAGGTATTTTCTCTTCTGTATAGCACAATGTCTTTGACCAGAAATGATCTCACAAGAGTATAACATTTCCACAGACACTACAAATATTGTGGAATCTTTGTCAGTGCTTCTGTGTTGATATTTCTCTTTCTCTTGAAAGAATTCACAATTTGATTGGCTTTGACAAAAGTGTTATCAAGTCAGACAGTCCTGCACAGAAACCTTTTTTGAAGTTGCTCTATAACCAAGCAGTATCAAATAGGACTATAGATTTGACCTATTTAAGCTTGCACAGAATCTTTTTGATAATAATTATAATTATCCCCCAAGAGGCCCAAAGACTTAAGTCTCTCAAAAACCTATTTAAAAAACTATAATGTTGTTACACCATCTGATAGCACATTTGGTATGCCACAGATCTCATTTATACGATCACACCACGCAGTCACATATTGACTACTGTCTCTCCATGCAGTCTGTGACATGTGATTTCCCCACCTAGACAAAATAAAATCATACATGCCACTTTTGGAGGATGAATCTAAAAGGCCTATCAAATTTACACCAAAAATATCAAAGTCCAATTGTAGTCCCTCCTTTTATTTACTATTTTTTCTTATTTTTTAATTTTATAAAATATTCATAGTATTTCTTTTATCTTAAAAAATATTCATAGTACTTGTACTTGAAGGACATTTCACTTTCCTTTGTTATTCCTACGCTTCAATTTCTATTTCATTCCTTTTTCACATCTTTATTATGTAGTTTCATACATTTACAATCATCAGGTCCTTCAAGAAGGCATGACATTCCACGCATTTTTTCAGTAGAAAGAGGATCTCTATTCCCTGAAAATTACAGCCCAATTTTTTCATGAAACCATTTCCCTTTGCATTTAGCTTACACATACAGTGAGTGTTAATAATTTCCTCAGTAGATAATCTAAGCTGACAGTAAACATCTTCATACCAATATGATTCTGTGATTCCTGATCATAGGTTGTTGACAGCTATTGCTACCTCCATATGCAAGGTTTAAATACTGTCCTTATCCTTATGCTGCGGGTAAAAATGTTAGTGGAACTCTAACAGAGCACAATTCTCTGTCCTCCCACCGTCTCTTCTCTAAACAGGTAGGATGGGTCAGAAAAATGTTAGATCAACAATAAGCCATATAATAGCACAGGACTGCAGGCCAAACATCCTGATAACTGAGAAGCTGAATCAGTCTGCAGGGGGTTGCGGCTTTCCTGCGGACAACAACAATCAAAATGGATGATCCCAAAAAGCCAAAGACAGAACAAACAGAGCAAAGTACTGTTCTGTAGACCCTGTTGATGTCAGAAAGGTAAATGGTGGGTTACTTCTGTCACCCAAATTTATTTGCCTTTTTGATGTCTTTGCAACTCAGTGCCTAAATGATGGAGAGGCTGGGCATCATGCAGTGTAACGGGATATCCACAGCTAGGAAAATGTGCTGCTTAGGGCTGCTTGGCTTCACAAGATCACAGGGCAAATGTGGAAGAACTGAAAGAGGAAAGACCTGCTCTGCTCAGACATCAGAGTCACTTTCATTATTACTTCTTCTGTGGAAGTGCAGGGTCCAAAGACGCTGCAGCAATAAAGGGCTCCATTTGGCCAGACCTACCCTGCTACAGTGTTCTGTGACAGGACTTTTTCGTGAAAAGAATTTCCTAGCAGTGCTGTTCTCTGGCTTAGCCCTGGGTTTGAAAGTCATGCAAACTCAGAATGAAGAGATGACTTAATTACAACACATTAAAAGCTGAAGTGCATGGGATATGCCAGTCAGAGCTTTCACACTGTTTGCAGAGGTCTTCTGTAGTTTGACTGTTTCCAAATATAAGCCAGCCTTTACTTCAATATTACTTATCCAAGCACAGAAAGCTTTGACCTAAATCATCTGTATCAATAAGAAATATTTATCTTAATCTTCAAGGAATCTGAAAAGAGAATAGTATTTTGGGGTTTGTTCCATTCATTTTTTTTTTTTTGCACATACTTCTTAAAATGCTGAAAATTTGGCTCAAGTCACTTTCCTTACTGTGGACTTGTAAAGCATTACTTTGAAGTCTGAAACAGCAAAACACAAGGAAACTTCTGAAATAAAAAAAATATCGTTACATCTGCTCCAACAAACGAAAAACAAACTCTGTCATCACCACTGTGTTCAACAGTAAACACATGCTTTGGGTTAGTTCTGGACAAGACAACCATCGCTAAAAGGAGTACTTTTAATAGAAAATAATTACTAAAAAAGCAAAATACAGTTCAGCAGGCAGATAATGCAAAATCAAAATAACACTATAAAGGACCAATTGTATCCATATCTCTCCTAGATTCAGAACATGAAATAACATTTGTAGCTTTAAAGAACAGTGTAGGTGAAATAATTTATTGCTATTACTTTTACTCTGAAGCTCTGTTTTTCACAGTTTAGTAGGAAGTAGCTTTTAGACATTTATTTTCTCTATAGCTCAGGATATCTTATGTAGCAAAATTTCAATGAAATGTAAAAAGCATTGATGATTACCCAACACTGAGATCAATCAGGTTTTGTACCACTTTAATGAACAGAAAAATTATTTCACGGTGTTTGGTTGAACAAATAACCCCCAGACCCATAACTGCAGATGCTGTTATAAAAACGGTGTTGCAAGCTGAATCATTACAGGAAATACTAATGTACATAATCAAAACAGAGATCAGTAACTTAGGCTCTGAGCAGAACAGACAGAATATGGAATTCTGTGTTTAGAAAATGTCAAAAATAGCAGAAGAAACACAGCAAGACTACAACAAGATTAGCAAAGATGATGTTCAAGCAAACACTTTGAGACTTAGACATGTTCAAAACACATATCGTGTATAAGTTGATTATAGTACATTATTACGTGCTGAAGCCAGCCGATACTACAAGTTCCAAATCAAAGTGTAAGGGACTCTTGATGTCACCCTTTAATCCTGCTGTTCTACCACTACTCATCTTGCATCAATATATTTTCAGTCTTGGGATCACAGTTTAATAGCAGTTAATAGCTTCACCTTTTTATCACTGACGTGTTAGAACAGACTACTGAATAGCAGCTTGCTCCACAGAACTTTATTGACATATGTCAGGCGGCTGTGCTGTTAACTGAGAAATAACTGTTCCAGAAATGTTCTTCCTCACAGTGATCATATTTTCTTAATTCAGTTTCATCTCTGACAAACCCTAAGCTCTTGACTGACTTGTTTGCAATCTTAGGTAACAAAATAACCAAACAAAAAACAACAAATAAAGCCCTGTTCAAATTGTTTCTTCCATTTCTGATCCATTTGCTAAGACAAATCTTTTGCATATATCACCATTCACCTTCTTGTTTTCCATAGTAGTAACTATTAAAACATAGACATCTTAGCAGAAAACTAATTAGACCTTGTAGATAGAAAAAAGGTTGTGCTTAAGTACAAGTTATGGTTGAAACAAGGCCAAATGCAAGGTCCAACAATGCCAAGTACAAGGTTCTGCGCGTGGGTCAGAGCAATCCCTGGTATCAATACAGGTTGGGGACAAACGGATGGAGAGCACCCCAATGGAGAAGGGTTTGGCGGTACTGGTGGGTGAAAATCTGAACACAAGTCAGCAATGCGTGATTGCAGACCAGAAGCCAACAGTATCCAGGGCTGCGTCACCAGCAGCATGGCCAGCAGGCCAAGGGAGGGGATTTTGGCCCTCTGCTCTGCTCTGTTGAGACCTCACCTGCAGTGCTGGGTCCAGCTCTAGAGTCCTCAGCACAGGAGAGATATGGACCTGTTGGAGTGGGTCCAGAGGAGGCCACAAAAATGACCCAAGGGCTGGAACCTCTCTTCTGTGAGGCTGAGAGAGTTGGGGTTGTTCAGCCTAGAGAAAAGAAGGCTCCAAAGAGACCTTATTGCAGTCTTCCAGTATATAAAGGGGACCAATAACAAAGGAAGGGAGGGACTCTTTATCAGGGAGTAAAGTGATAGGCTAAGGAGTAATGGTTTTTAAATGAAAAATTTAGAAAAATTAGATTAGATGTAAGGAAGACATTGTTCACTGTGAGGAGAGTGAGGCACCAGAGCAGGTTGCCCAGAGGAGTTGCAGATGCCTTGTCCCTAAAACTGTTCAAGGTCAGGTTGGATGGGGCTTGAAGGAACCTTATCTAGTTGAAGATGTCCCTTCCTATGGCAAGGTGCTTGGAACTAGATGATCTTAAAAGTTCCTTTCAAACCAAACCATTCCACGATTCTACAATTCTATGAAAATGCCATGTTTTTTTGTCTTTAATACTTTGTTACACACTCCTCACCTTCAGCTCAGCATATAGGTGGAACTATAATGCTTCTCACTGGGGAATCCATTTTACTCAATAATTCTTCAAGGATGTCACAACAGATGTGACCGATAACTCTATACTTGGTCTTGTTTGCTCTATAGTATTATGTCAAAACCAACCAAACTGAAAAACAGACACCACAAAGACTTTCAGATCTTTCATGAATCCACCTAGTATACATCAAGTTATTTCCATCTGCATAGCTACAGGGCTGTCTTTTGCAAGAAGCAACTCTTGTAACACCATATTTGAACTGTAGATATGCAACAACCTTGACAAAACCAGCAGCCTTGGAACAGTCACTGTTGTCTTCACTTATACTTCCTTGACACAACACTTCATGCCTGGTACAGTTTCAGGTTTCTCAAGTTTTCAGACTGTGTCAAGTAAAGTTGGCATACACAAGAGGCTTTCTCACCTGACAAATAGTTTTGCCTCTCCAGAGTCCCAGTGCAACAAAAACTCAAAGAAACTTTTAAATATATATGTCTCCAAGTAATTCTAGCATGCCACTTAACAGTACAGCCAAATTTCAACTAACCAAAGCGCTACAAATGAAATCCTGAATTCTCTGTTTAACTAAACTGAACATGTTCAGCTTCACTTACACACAAGTTTATTAAAAATCACTTCTAAAAAAGATGCAGAAGACACCATTTCTCTGAAGGCAAATTAACACCTCTAGAAGGTAAAGGAAGCAAGGAAAGGTTCCTTACGAGAAAGAGCTCTGCAAAAAATTGAAAGATTGTGTAACCATGGCCACAGATCCTTTCCAGTCAGCAGTTTTATAACTGGGAACAAACAGTAGGGAGTTAGACTCAACTTAAAGACAGTGTAGAGGGAGTGGAAATTATACTATTTCCAGATCATGAAGATGTCAGTGCAGAGACAGGAGTCTCCTCCCAAATCCTAAGAGAGAATCAAGACACAGAACACTGTACCAGGAACCATTTTGCTACCTTCTTCCCTCTGAGCACACACAGAGACCACATCTGCTGCAGCAAGACAGGTTGACTGTCACTGGAACTGGGTATCTCTGCTCCTGTCAAAAACTGAATACAGGCACAGAGATCTCCAAAACCTGTTCCAACACACCATGTCCCATGAACCACCATAATGGACTGTATCAGTGAAGGTAGAAAAGATCACTTTTTTGCTTCTTACTATTTTACTGTAATTCACTATTCATCCAATCTAACGAAGAGCAAGATTTTAAAGTAATAAGTGAACATTTTGACACCACATTGGAGTTGTCTTTCTTATCTGGGAGGAAGATACTAAGAGATGTTTTACAGTACCCATTTTGAAAACTGTGAGTATTCTGTAGAATTATTGTTTCTTACATGTTATTACATCTTCTAACAGAATGAGGCTCCCAACTTGACCTCATTTTGCAAACACTTGTACTGTACAAATATTCTCTTAATAAAAAAATATAAACAAGTAAGCAAGTGAAATATGAATATATCAATGAAAAAAATACCCTTTTTTACAAGATTATTCAGAGTCTGCAATATTCTGCTTAAACAAGTATCAAAAAAGTCTGTCAGCTGTTTCCCTAGTTGCTATGTGAGATTTTTCCCCATGGGTGATCTTAGACTTGCAATAACTGCAATAAACATTGAGAAGACAAAGTTTGGTATTAATCCATTTCATAGAATATTCTAGAGATTTAAATACAGGTTTATACAGGGTAAAAGCAGAAAGTTATTCCTGAAAACAAAATTTTTAGATTTTACAATGTTTATTTCCTCAGCATTGCTTTCTTGGCTATTGTAGCTATATAATTTTCTCTCTCATATAGCAAAACGTAGTTTCTCAGATGCTAAACTATGGGTGTTTTCTGTGTAGAACTTTGGCAGGAAGTTCTAAAGCATATTAACTTAAATCACTAGTACTTTATAGTACTTACATCAACTATACATGTCACAGATTCTGTAATAAGAAAAACAAATATTGTTATTCATTTTTATCAACTTACTCGCTTTCTTAAAAAAAGTAGTGTGTTTTCCTGCCACTGTTTACCTTATAAAACTTAAACTTTTAAAGCGCCATATAGCCCAAGGAAAATACAAGAGAAGAGATACTAATTAAATACAAATCAGAGAGATTATAAAACTAAATTTGAAAATTACTAAAACTCCCAACTTACAGCATCATTCCTAATACGTCTTCCTCACATAAAATTTTGCATACTGAAGTAAAGAAATCCTGAAGTTTGGAAGCTCTGAGTACCTCAAATGACAGAAAACACTATTATGAAAGAACAGGGAACAGGCTAGTTTAATAATGAATTGTATATTTTAACTTTATTACTCCAACTTCTTACCTATTTTAGAATCTGAAGTTAATTAATTTCATTATGAGAAATAATTCATGGCAACAATTATCCTGGATAATACTCAAATACATCTTTAAAAAGCATTTTTAGCTGCTTTACAGGACATTCAACTGTCTTGAGGAAACTGGGAGCATAGATATTAACTCAGTGATGTTTGTCTTTTAGACTAAAATAATTTTATTGAGAAATATCAACAGAGATAAACCTATCACCTGTAATTTTTTAGCCAAGTATATTACCTTACCATCAAGTTTTTGTAAAAAATAGTCCTTCCAAGATCTGATAGAACATCAGGATATAGATCAATTTACAACATCACATAATTTCTTCACTCACCATGTTGTATTTGCTGTCTTCGTTATTCAATGCTCCTGTTTAAGCAAATAGAACTGCATTCCAAAACCAGAGAATGCTATTGAAGGTCTTTAGATTTTGAAAGAATTGCACTTCACATATCAGATGATGGAGGGAAGATAAGTCTGCACATTTTTTCCTAATAAAAAAAAGAAGAAATGGGAAAATGACAACAGTGTTATGCAGCTAAACAGCAAGAAAAAAAAAAAAAAGGGAAAGAAAGATGTGGCTGGACAGTTGTAAGGAATGTGCAAGCAGCTGTGTCAAATTATTCCGTACTCAAATTATTCCATGTACAGCGTGTAGTTCCTACAGCAATCCCCTCCACAGTCCCCTAAACCCAGGCCTTCTATCACTGTCTGCTACTGACTGTAGGATTGTCAGACTGGGGGCTCTGCTAAATGCTACAACCTGAATGGGTATGTGTAACACCATTGCCCCAGGATTTGACATCTTTACACAGCAAAACAGTTCAAAGGTAACTTCAACACACCTTAAAGTTGTTTTTTTGATGTAACTTTCTACTTTTCTTGCCACTCAAAGTCCTTACATGGGCACTTCCCGTTTCAAGCTAAAGTATATTTCCCATCTTGTTGTCCACTTTGTCTTGAAAAAAAAAGCAGACCTTAATCTCAGTGACAAGCTTGGACAACTCTACTCTTATTTGAAATGCACCCTCCTTGCTGCTGTCCTGTAACCATGCAACAAAGGTGCAGAGGAACACAGATGAAGGTAAGCAATAGGTCACATTATGATTATTTTTGCCATTTCCTCCAAGTGGTGGTACCAGTAATATTTCAATGTAGGTCATACTGTAGAAAATGGTAATATTGAAATACATTATGATAAATGGTCTTTATTTTTCTCTTTAAGAGCAAAATATTGTTCAGGTCATTTGGCACACAATTTGGATTGTAAAGGTTTTACAATTTTGAAAAGTCATAATGTTCCTTTTTTTCCCTATTTTGCTGGGGAAGATACGAAAAATTTATATGAGAAATTTAAAAGAGCCATAAGTAAAATATATCAAGGAGATGAGACACAAAGCCTTACCAGGTAAACTGATACCAATTAAAAGAGATTACACTTTTATCTTGCCTAAGCAACACTGGCTAAGCAACGAAAAATTGAATAACACAAACATTGTTAACTAGTTATCTTGCACTTTACCTCTTTCCTGAACCTTTTTTTCTCTTTTGGATTTGAATATATAACAAAGAGCTGGTAAGTGGAACAGTGTAGTTACCTAGAAAACATTTAACACAAACATCACACATCTGAGCATAATAACTGGGGAAGAGAATGCAAATTTTGAAGCGAGAATATGCTATGTATCTCATTTGAGAAAGGACTGTTTACTTAATGGAAAATAATTCATACGTGCCAGAAACCTGAGAGGCCAAAGCTGTCATCTAAAAGGTATTTACCATTTTATCTGAAGTTTAGGTAAATAACAGAATCATAAACAGTAATACAAAGCAAGTCAGAAATTCATATAGTATTGTTAATGTAAAGAGGAACACACAACTGTGACTCATGAATTGGATTACAGTATTTTATTTTGTTCATTAAGTTTTCTTACAGATTTGTATGAAAATACTGAATGCTTATTTCTGAAACACCACAAAGCAGGACCATGTACTTTGAGATACAGAGTTGGTTTTCTTTGAACCATATATGCTTAGATTTCACATAATACAAAAGTTATGCAACACATCTTTAATAAACTTTTAGAAATAAGGTAAAGTCAACAATGTTCAAACTCTAAATTCAAAATCTATGGTTATTCCTAATTACATTTAAGAAATTAAAAGTAACATGGAAAATATGAGGGAATAACTGATCACGGCCTCTTCCAATACAAGAACGAAGGGATAGGTAGTCATTAAAGCTACAGTTTCAGAAGAAAGAAAAGGAAATACCTTTCTCTGTGACACTGAGTGGTTCTCCATACCTCAGGACAGTAGGAGACATGCACATTTGAAAAGTCAGTGGTCAAAGTTATGCCATAAAAATCCACAGAGGACTAGTAAGCATCAAATTCATGCCTCTGGCTCAGAAAGTCCCTGGGCCACAAACCAATAGAGGCTGGGACGCAAGAAAATATGAATGTCTGGAGTTTTGAATGTTCCTATCAAGATAAGATAAATGTAAGTTGTGATATAATCATCAACCATATGAAACACCCATAAAATTAAAGCATCACAAACCATCAGAATGGAGAGCAAAGAGAGGAAAAATGGTCATATACTGAAAAGGAAGACAAGTTCATCAAAAGAACACCTATCAAGCTTTAGGCATTAGTGAAGTATATGACTGACACGGTAAAGTTACAGAGGATAATTACAGGGGACAATCACAGGGGAAGAATGACCATCAGGACAGAAACGCCAGCTAAAATGACCAAATTTAGAGAACACTAAAGAAAGGGAATATGGTTCTTGATTCTTTCCTCTTTCCAAAATCAACTGCCAGAACACAGTAAAATGAACAAATGTTGAGGGATCAGCAGCCAATGAAGTGAAGTGTGTTAAATAAGCAAGAAAACATTTAAGTTTCTTATGTCACTGAGCTGTTTATAAGTTATGGTAATTTATACCTTGATAATTCTGCACTTTTATGTTAGAGCAAAAATTGATTGTGTGTCATTAGAATGAAAGATTACAGCAGCTGTTAGTAAATTTATAGCAATAGGAGATTACTGAAATCTCAGAACACTTTTAATCTAAATAGCGAGACTTTAAAGGGCCCCATTGAGTCTACACTATGGCCTGGGCAATCTTTACCATCCAAACTAACTCCACACTGTGTTGCATTTAAGGCTGAATTTTATAACAGAATAGAAGCTTATGTATGTACCAAGAGTTCAAAAGTATGACCACCACAACTTACAGGTAACATTTAACATCTTAAACAATTTACATGGCCATTCATTTGCCCAAGCCCTGCACTGAGCAATTCAAGCAAATTAATACTGTGGGGTTTGTTTTGGGGATTTTGGTTGCTGCTGGTGGTGGTTTTTGTTGTGGTGGTGTTTTTTTAAAAAAAATTTTTTTACAACCTTTCTTTACATAGAAAGTAAATGAGTAAATAATTTTTTTCAATTAAAAAAAAATTTTAGAGAAAGATCACTTGGCCTTGGGGGAGGAAAAAAAGGAGGACATAGCTTGCCTTGGTTTCTGATTCAGCTCCCCTAATAGTGTGATTCTACTTGTGTATACATGGCTAATGCTGTCTAGAAATTATGGATATTGAGCCTATGGTCCATGTCTCACATGTACTTCTGCTAATTAAGTTCTTTGTGATATATCATTTGATTTAAAATACAGAAGGGGGAGAAATTGCCTTCCCCACCCCTCCCTTTTTGGGCGATGGGTAATTATGAAATAAGCTTTTATGAGTTTATTTTCTGGAAAATCTAATTTCAGAACTATAAGATGTTTTTACTAGAGCTGTAAAGACTTCACATTTTAAAAACCTTACTTCAAGAGCACATTGCACATAATCATAGATATCAACTGTAATTGTTTTATGTCACTTTTCCACAAGCATTTACTGCATTGAATTTTGTGCCTCAACATGGGATCATCAGAAGTATAACAGGATATAATCCTTAAATTCTTTAAGGTTAATACATGGATTGGGTCAAAAAAGTTGATCAAGAATGGAATGGAAACTTAATAGGTTAGATTAATCTCAATGGAATTCTGCTAAGAGAAAGTATTAGCATATTGTTCCTACAGTATCGTGTTAAAGGCATTGCTGTGGAAAATACAAGCATACCTGCCATAAACAGCAACATTGCCAATGGATGAGCATCATTCTGCATGTGTCCTGACACTGTATCATTCACACACTGAATGAGCTCCCATCTGCAGCTGTTGTCACCATCCTAGAAGATATTAGAATTCTTTCATATTGGTGCAAAGAAGTGGAATAATTGAATATACCGAAATGTCTTTATGTGATGCTTTTCATATTCATAGGGTCTTACTAACTGAAAACTGCCTTCCTAACCAGAGAGGAAAACAAAACAAAACCCCCAAACCAAACAAAAAAAACAACCATCAAACCATCAATTTTCTTAAATAAAATAAAAACAGTTCAGGTCAGAAAATCTTCTCCAAATACCACCAAGAAGTAGAAGTCAACTCCCTCTGTTTTTTTCCCCAAGTATTACAGAAGGCATTCTACTAGTTCAGACATTTCCTTCAAAGAAGAAACTTGAGCCCCATTTGTAGTTAATGAGATACATGTTCCTTAATGTTAATGAACAGCTTTTCAATTCTGGCCCTGAACTTTAGCAAATGAGAGGCCCTCCCCCAAAATAATTCACATAAGCCTATTTTTTTCTCAGTACTAGGTATATCTTTAGGAGTCTAGTGATTCCTCCTTTCCACCAGAGTTTGGCTCACAAACAAAGGAAAAACAAACACTCAAAACAAAATTGGATTTCTTTTATCATCGAAAAGATTTTTTTTTTCCCCCAGCTAAAGCCATTTGGTAATATGGTCAATAAAATTGCAGTAGTGGACAAAAGGTGAACAGGAAATCATTATTCACTATTTCTCAAGGTACATGAGCTCTGAGACACCCAGTGTCATTACCTGTAGCAAAAATAAAATTAACTATTTTTTTATACCATACAATTAAAATCAGAAAGTCTTTTTCACAGGATGTCAGGGAGGCCAGGAACACAAATGGATTCACAATAAATTAGACGCCAAAGAAATCTGTCAACAGTTATTAAACATGACAGCTGAAGTGCTGACGCTATTAACTGCCAGATCCTGGGCACACCCAACCACTCTTCAACCTCTCTCAGTCCCTTTCCCTACACACCTGTTATGGGCCATTCAGAGAGACACATTGGATGAAGAGTTCTCTCACAAGACATTCTTCCATTAATTAAAAAAAAAGGGTTGAATAAAAGGCTCAGTAGAACGGTAGTGCTGCTTCAAGCAGTATTTTGCTCTTTTTAAAGGTCACAATATATTAAATGGATATATTATTTTCTGAAATGTGTGCAGAAGATCCCAATTATTATATTACTCATACTACTTTAATCATACATTTTCTTAATAAAGGATTTGGACAAGAGATTTATTCAAGCTAATACATTATTTCCATATTGAATTGAACTTAATGGATACCAAAACACTCACAGTATTAGATTTATTGAAATTACCTGCCCATTTCACAGACTTCCTCATGGCACGCATCCTACTGGAATGCTTCTGAAACGAATGTAACACCTGCCACCTCCTGTTAAATACAATCTTCAGAACTGATTAGAACACAATGTTGGAGAAGCAACAAAAAAACACTGACTGAAACAAGGGCAAATATTGCATAATGAACCACATAAATCAGTAGATATTCTGTAGAAGAGAAGTGGGAAGTTACACCGGAGTTTCAAGTAATTTGATTTCACATTTCATTCAGCCTTGTCTATAATACATACAAGGTATGTTGTCCAGCAAGAAGGTAACTGATATTGTGTTTCCACACAATGGAAGAGACAAGATACAATCCCAAGTCTTTCAATGTGGTCTTTCTCTTGTCAAAAATCAACAGAAAAGCCACAGAGACAACAATCAGCAGTCCTTCAGAAAGTTCAACAATTTGAATAATCCAGCTGAAGTCAATAGAAAAGATGAGAAGGAGATGTGCCTTCAAGTCAGGAAAGCATTCCTTGTTCAAGCATGTGCTTGAACACAACACTGAAGGTAACATGAACATAAGCAAAGACAACTGTCTACAGTTCATTCGTGCTCAGGATAGGACTTAACATGCTAAAACACCTTCCTATATAGGAATTCGCATACCTGAAGACAGACACTTGGGTAAATACCTTGCTAAACTGGGGAACAAATCATGGTTTTAGATCTAATTTCAGCAAGCATTTATTCTATTCTATTTCTGAAGTTCAAAACATATATTTTGGGAAACACTATGAATAGTCACAGCTGGGAGCACTATGCCAAATCTGCACCTAATTCCACCTGATGAAGCTGGTAGAATCATAAAAAAGGAATGTTTCTTAACACAATGTTTCAATTCTTCCAAAAATTATGTTTGCTTTTTTTTTTCTGCAGAATGCAGGCTATTAAAAATACATTAATATTAAGTAATCCAAGAGACATAAATTGTAAAAGGAATACTTTAGTACAGATCATTATTTCAATTTCACAGCAATTAATTTGAGAAATGTTCCTAATTAATTTAACATTCATCTTTAATGGCCAAAAGATTCAATGGTTACATCTGTCTTTTGCTGCATGAGTCTAAATGAATAGCTTTAAATGCCCTTTATATTTATGGTAGGATATTTTGTCAGTTTATTTTAGCAGAAAAAAAGTCCTTTTGTTTCTGCAGGAGCCTGCCCTTTGCGGCCAGCAGTGAGACCACAAGTAAAGTTGTGGAAGAGGTGCAAACAGAATTCTGCAATGAGTCTTTTTTTTATTAAGGGCAATTATTATTCTCTTGACCAATGATTACCAGGAAGGCTTCTCTAGAAAATGAAATTGGAAAGATGGTGCCAAGACAGCTACTTACTACATTTTTGCAAACTTATTTCCATTCTCACAAAAGAAAGTGGTTCCTGTTAAAACAGTAGGCAAAAAGATTTAAAAACAGCACTTATGAGGACTGCAATTAGTGGCATGTTTCTCTGCTTAAAATTGCTTCCGAAATTGGTATACATAGTGTGAACATTCCTTGATCCCACAGCAGCCCCTCTGGTGTTTCCAGTTTCACAGGTAAATAACTGAAAAAAATAAAATAAATAAAAACCTGAAGAAAAATAATTAAACTTAATTAAATAGCTGAAATAATTAAATAACTGAAGAGAAAAAAGGATCAGTGACCAGCAGAGAAGTTTAGAGAGAAAAAAACAAACAGTGTTTTCCTCTATCTACATGCCCTCCCTTCCCTCACTCCTATGACTAGGATCAAAGAGACACTTTATTATCTCATTAATGGTGTTCTGGAAAAAATACATATCAGGGACTGAATGAGACTTGCATCCTAATTTGAATTATTTGAACAATGTCTTTATCCGAGCCAGTCTGGCTACTTATCCATTGCATTCTTGGTTCTTTTGCATAATGCTCATGACACTTACTTATGAAGGGAAGCCCTTACCTAGGCAGTGGTTTGTTTTTTCAAATTCAATCACTTATAGCAGGACAAGGAGAGGTTTTAACCCATCTCAGTTATCTGTTTGCCACCACACCATCAAGTACAGGTCCGTCTTTTTCTCTGTTGAGCCCAAAGGATCCTCAGTCCTTTTCAACATAGCAAGGGTGAAGCTCCATAAACAAGCTGTATCCGCATGTGTGTTTGAAGTAACTTCTGTCTGGCTTAAGTGCTCTTGACATCAGCTGAGGCAGGTTTATCGCAGATTAAGCATACCAGGAGCAGTGACTGTGCACTTCACTTTGCAGAAGGCCTTACCTCACTACACACACCCACCAGCATAACCAGTACCTCTACCTACATCTTCAGCACCTAAACACAGATTACCTCAGCAGTACTGCAGACCTTGACCCAAGCTCTGACAGGCATAGCATTCAGAATGGTTTGCTTTGCAAAGGATTGCATTGGCTATACAGACGATTGTCAGACCAGCTGTGTTAATTTGGGTAGAGCTGTTTAATGCTATGTGGAGATCAGTGAAACATGTCACACACTTCATAACAAGTTTGACCTTGTAACTCAGGTTTCTGATTTCTGCTTTCACTATGAAATCAGGCATCACAATTCTGACACTTTCCCCAGAACTCTGGGACAGACGCTTGGAAATATAAAGGGAAAATCTGATTTTTCTTAATATTTTCAGCCCTCCCAAATGCCTTATCAAACTTTCCCAAAAATAAGCATTCATCAAATCACAGTGAGTTTTTTTCACTAATTTAATTTATAGAAAGCTGCCTCAGCAAATTGAAATAATTACTTAAAAAATAAACAAATAATTGATGTTTTAAAGCACTTTAAAATTATGGAGAAACTCATAATTTCCTTCCAAGATCCATTTCAGAGCTTGCCATAACTCAATGAACAAGCATAGGGCCTAAGCCATGAATTGCTATTTATAAAAATTAGAAAAAATTTAATTTTATTAGGCATTAAATTAACTACATAGAAAGAATGAGAAAACATTAGGTTGTCTCTGACTTTTTTTTTTCTAATAGAGAGTACTGCACTTAAATGAGCACTATAATTCTTAGACTTTAACTCAAACAAACCTAATTGTGCATGGTTCACTTTGAACATGATAAAAACGTAAAGCATACATAAATGGTTTTAATATTTACTACTCTACTTAACTACAATTAAAACTGAAGAAAAAAAAGTATTATTTGATGGGTTGTTTTGCTTCATAAATAACAATATCCAGCTGAAGATCATAGGAGATTTTGACAATAGTAAATTTCACTGGTTTTATGTAATATTTTTATATTATTTGTTTCCTTGTCAGTAAAAGAAACAATTGGTAATTGGTCATAGCAAATAAATGACAGTTTTGTATCTACTCACAGTTAGATTAAATGTTAGAGTTACAGGGAAACAATACAAAATGTGTCCACTACTATTCCATGCATTAACATGAAACACTGACATAACAGATGGGAATAATCAAATGAATTTGAAAGGCAGCAACTTAACAGGTTGCCAATTCTGTCATTTATATCACCTTCTATTGGTGAAAAGTAAAGAACGGAGAGGGCAACTGCAGTTTATTGCACCAGCAGTAATTGCACCTCAGCAAGGGCCAACGTGAAGAGTTAGATGCTATTTATACCCATCCAAGACTTCAAAGTGTTTTCTAACATGGAACTGGAAATACCCGGAGTTTGTACCACCTCCATTTAATAAAAGTGTTGAATTCACACTATTATGTGATAGTATATTTTAATCCATCTCTATTTTTCCAGTCTGATTAAACTGCAGCTCAAATCAAGCACAAGAACAGGGAAAGGGAAGGAGATTGTAGTTATTACACGATATTCTTTCCTTTTTCTTAATGTTTTCTTTAAAAAGACATCCTGACTATAACTTCCTCAAATAATATTGTATATTGTAAACCATTCCAATTTTTTCTTCCAAGATAGTAAAGGACTAACAATTACAGTTTTGGGGCTTGGGGGGCACAGATTTCTTTGATTAAACAGTAAATTTCTTAGTGGTATTTTTTAGCCCCTGCATTTCAAAATCTAAAAGAGTAATTCTGAATGTCTCTTCACTGAAGCTAATTATTAGAACCACCTACTACCTCCCACTCCAAACCTGTCCCGAATACTGGGCAGAGCAGACCAGCCCTAGGCCTTCCAATACACACACCAGGTTTTTACAATCTTCAAATAACATGGGCAGAGTGAGCATTTTTGTATCATTAGAATTAGACAGCTTTCTAGTACCATTCAAAAGGAGAGTCACATACATGGACTTCCTGGACCCGTTCTTTACATTCTCTTTTAGTTTGCCCACACTATCACCCATAATTTGTAATGCAGCATGCAAAATATTTAGATCTGACACAGCAACTGAACTAGCCAGCAAAGCTGGATTAAATCTCTTTTCCTCTAGTGCACTCTAGTCAATCAAATTACTTCAGGCTATATGGTACTCTGCTGGGACGAATTCAGAGCTAGGTTAGATCAAAGGCTTCTGCTAACCCTGGATCCAACCCTGGGGCCAATGTTGGACACTCAGCAATAGAAGAAGTGTTAAGAAATACTTTTCCTAAACATAATCCAGCACCTGCTAAATTGTGCTTTGGGTAGTCTTCATATTCTTTTGGCCTCAGGATTGAGGTTCTTTGAATGATGATTCCTTGTTTCTTAGAAAACTCTTATCATGGTTTTCCACATTTACAGACAACTTCACACAATAGGACTCCAACCTATATGAGTGGTAACCAATTTATCAAGTCAAGTAATTTTTGTCCACCTTCCTGACTACTGAATAAACTTACTCACCTGAAAATATCTGCAGTCTCTTCCACCAAAGTAACCTCTCTTGTTAGTTTGCAATTCCTGTTTCAGTTTTGCAGCTTGTTTAACTCACCCTCTTGCTCAGCAACAGTAGTTCTTTTTCCTGGACAAACTGGAGTCATCCATCATTTTCTTTGCATACTGTTCTTGTCCCCAAATCAAAGTCTAATCTGCTCAGACACTAGCAATCACTAGATTTCCATGATAACATAAAGAAGTGCTGAAAAAAGCCTGATAGACATTGTTAACACTCAAACCCAGCTACTGAACAGAAGCTTCTGCTTGTGTCTACACACTAAACATAATCTAATGTTTGTTCTACTCTTCTAAGATTATTTGCCAGATTTCCTGATGCAAAAATTTTTGTCCTCAGCATTCTTCCTCAAGGTTTCTTACTTGGTAGACAGAAGTGCTTTAGGTGGGTGACTTTTTTTTTCATTATTTCTTTTTGCTTTGGCTCAATATGTAAGCAAAAAGTTCAGTTCCTTTCTCTCCCCCTAACACAAAGCAATGAATTCATTTTGCCAGTTCTCCTACATCACAGAATCACAGGGTGTTAGGAGTAGGAAGGGACCTCAAAAGATCATCTAGTCCAACATCCCTGCCACAGAAGGATTCCATCGACCAAGTCACACAGAAGCGCATCCAGACAGGTTTTGAATATCTCTAGGGAAGGAGACTCCACTACCACTCTGGGCAGTCTGTTCCAGGGCTCTGTCACCCTCACTGTGAAAAAGATTTTTCTTGTATTCACAGGGAACCTCCTATGCTCCAGCTTACAACCATTGCCTCTTGTCTTTTCACTGAGCTTCACTGAGAAGAGCCTGACCCCATGCTCCTAACACTCACCCTTCACATATTTAAAAGCATAAATGAGGTCACCCCTTAGTCTCCTCTTCTCCAAGCTCAAGAGACCCAGCTCCCTCAGCCTTTCCTCATAAGGAAGATGTTCCAGCCCCTTCAGCATCTTAGTGGCTCTGTGCTGGACTCTTTCAAGCAGTTCCCTCTCCTTCTTCAACTGAGGGGCCCAGAACTGGACACAATATTCCAGATGCACCCTCACCAAGGTAGGGAAAAAAGGGGAGAAGAGCCTGTCTTGACCTACTAACCACACCCCTTCTAATACATCCAAGAATCCCATTGGGCATTCTGGCCACAAGAGCACACTTCCAGCTCATAGTCATCCTTCCATCCACCAGGACCCTCAGATCCCTTTCCCCTTCACTGGTCTCCAGCAGCTCAGTCCCCATACATGGGGTTGGTCTTTCCCAGGTGCAAGACTCGACACTTGGCCTTATTGTATCTCATTCAATTTCTCCCTACCCAATTCTCCAGCCTCTCTAAGTCTCTCTGAATGGCAGCACAACCTTCTGGTGTGTCAGCCACTCCACTCACTTTAGTGTCATCAGCAGACTTGCTGACAGCACACTCTGTTCCCTCATCCAGGTCGTTAATGAATAGATTGAAAAGTACTGGTCCCAGTACTGACCCCTGAGGGACTCCAGTAGACACAGGCCTCCAACGAGACTCCGTCCTATTGACCATGACTCTCTGACTTCTGTCCTTGAACCCGTTCACAATCCACCTCACTACCCAATTAGCCAGAACACACTTCCTCAGTTTAGCCGCGATGATGCTGTGGGAGACAGTGCCACATGCTTTACTGAAATCAAGACAAACCACATCCACTGCTCTGTCATCATCTATCCACCCAGTTATGTCCTCATAAAAGGCTATCAGGTTGGTCAAACATGAATCCCCCTTGGTAAATCCATGCTGACTGCTCCTAATGACCCTCTTACCCTTGATATGCTATGCCTAGAGATAGATTCAACAATAGTGTGTTCCGTCACATTTCCAGGAACTAGGTGAGGCTGACCAGTCTAGAGTTACTCGGCTCCTCCCTCTTGCCCTTTTTGAATACTGGAGTGATGTTTGCCTTCCTCCAATCCCCAGGCACCTCTCCTGTTCCCCAGGACTTACCAAAGATGATAGAGAGTGGCCTGGCAATGACTTCTGCCATCTCCCTCAGCACCTATGGGTGAATCCCGTCAGGTCCCATGGATGTATGGATGTCCAGAGGGCTTAGATTCTCCCTAAACCAGTCCTCCTCAACTAAGGAAAACTCCTCCATTATCCTAGTGTCATCTGTGGGCTGAAGGGGCTGAAGCTCCTGAGCACCGTCTCTAACAGTATAGACATTCAGTAACTCCACCTTCTTTGTATCTTCTGTCACCATGGCACTCACCTCATTCAGCAGTGAGCCTACATTGCCTCTAGTGTTAGTTTTTCCTGCAATGTCTTTGAAGAAGCCCTTCCTATTGTCCTTGACCTCCCTTATATGGATTATTTCCATACAAGCCTTAGCTTTCCTAGTTGCCTCCCAACAACCTCTGACAACGGTCTTGCACTCTTCCCCTGTGGCCAGCCCCTCCTTCCATGATGTGTAGACTCTCTTCTTCCACTTGAGTTTGCCCAGCAGTTCCCTACTTAACCATGAGGGTCTCCTGGCTCCCTTCTGTGATTTTTTTATGTGTTGGGATGTTCTGGTCATGAGCTTGGAAGAAGTTGTCCCTGAATGTTAACCTCCGGACTTGGGCCCCTTTATCTTCCAGTACCCTGTCCCTAGCAATTTCTTAGCAATTCCCTTACCGATTTCTTGAAAAGGACAAAGTTGGCCCTACTGAAGTCTGTCATGAAACAGGCAAACTTAACATACACAGGTGTTATTCTTAGTCTCCTCTTTGGCAAACTTTCTTGAAGAAATCCAAATTTTCAGCCATTGACTTTTGTTCTGAAAATTTCTACCTTCCCTGAAATTAAACTCAACAGCTCCAAGTTCCATAGTTATCTTGTGCCCACACTACCCGTTTCCCCATGCTGACATTGCTGCAGAAGCCTTGTAGATGGCAGCAGTGTCCATCTTAATAATAATGATAGCAACAATAACAGAAAATATCCTTAGGCATCTGATAGCCTCTTCCTTCCAGCCTTTAAATGATGCCAGCCTGTCCTGGTCTGGTTAATAATATACATGGGGTAGATTCGAGGTTTATTTCCCAAAAGCGAAATTAAGACACAAACGATGTCAAAGGCTGCAAATGAATGAGGGTTTATTGGAACAAGAGAGTTAAAGCCATAGGACAGTAAGACGGAGGAAAAGGGAAGAAAATTAAGCAGAGGGTAGCAGAGATAGAGAAGGGAGTGAGGGAGCATAGTTACACCACCATGGTTCCGGTCCTCACAACATTCCAAAGCTCCGAAGTCTCCCTGGTCCTTCTGTGGCAGCAGGTGATTTCACACACCATCTGAGGCTTTTTCCTCAGTTTTTATAGGAAATTTCACAGGATGCTCTCCTGTTTATCCTCAATAAAACTCGGAATGTCCTGAAGGTTCCTTGGTCTTTCATAGGTCTTTCATGAGATGTCCACACACCTTATCTCAGGATGTTCACATGATTGATGTTCACATGAATAATCAGACCTCTTTGTTCTGCACAGTAATTTCTGAAACTTGGGGCATCTAAATGTAAAGTCTCAGCATTGTCTTTACTTTGGCTTCAAATGATATCTCAATATACAAATGTCATGCAAGATGTCAAGCCTCTGGTGAAGATGCTTAAAGTGAATTAGGATGAATCCCGCAAAAGTAGGTTGTGGAAATTATCTAGACCAGAACATATTCTTTAGGCATCTCTCCACTAACAAATACAGATATAAGAAGTTTAATACCTCCAAACGTTTTAATAATGTTTATTCCAGGTCTATTTTTCTCTCCCTTTGCACTTAATTCTCACTGACATATAAATGAGAGCTGCATGTATGGCTATGCTCAGCACAGACTTCAGGCATTTTTACAGCTTGATCTTTAACATGTAATTAGGAAGGCACATTGAAATGCTTTATCTGTGTGTTTTGGGAGAAATATTTATTGGTGGCTAATTAATGCATGAAATTTACATTTAGAAAACTAGTATCCAAGCACTGCAATAATAAAAATACTTGCAGAAATCACAGTAGAAAGAATAATAAGATTATAAATGATTCCCTGGCAAGTTGTGCTCCATGGAGTCAAGTCCGGTTGGCGGCCGGTCACGAGCGGTGTCCCTCAGGGGTCAGTGCTGGGACCACTCCTGTTCAACATCTTTATTGATGACTTGGATGAGGGGATAGAGTGCACCCTTAGTAAGTTTGCAGATGACACTAAGCTGGGTGGGAGTGTCAATCTGCTTGAGGGTCGGCAGGATCTGCAGAGGGACCTAGACAGGCTGGATGGATGGGCAGAGGCCAATGGGATGAGTTTTAATAAGGCTAAATGTAGAATCCTGCATTTTGGGCGTAACAACCCCCAGCAGCACTANCTACTTGAAAGGCCATTCTAGGGAGGTGGGTGTTGGCCTCTTCTCCCTTGTGACTAGTGACAGGACTAGAGGGAATGGGCTTAAGTTGTGCCAGGGCAGGTTTAGATTAGATATTAGGAAGAATTTCTTTACTGAAAGAGTGGTAAGACATTGGAATAGGATGCCCAGGGAGGTGGTGGAGTCACCATCCCTGGAGGTTTTAAAGAAGAGGATAGATGTGTTTCTTCAGGGGATGATTTAGGGATAAGAGTAGTGTAGGGTTATTGGTTGGACTAGATGATCCTGAGGGTTCTTTCTAACCATAGTGATTCTGTGATTCTGTGAGATGCTGAACAAATCTGTGTTGAAAAAAGACCTCGAGCAAACCAAGTCTGAAGAAACCACAAAGTTAGAATCATAGAATAGTTACAGCTGGAAGAGACCTTGAAGACCATCAAGTCCAGCCTTTGTCCTAGCCCTATCAACTCGCTAAATGATTCCCCCCAACACAACATCCACTCGTCTCTTAAACACCTCCAGGAACGGTGGCTCAACCACCTCCCTGGGCAGCCTGTTCCAATGGCTGACAACCCTTTTACTAAAAGAAATTCTTCCTAATATCTAACCTGAACCTCCCCCAGCACAGTTGCCATCCATTTCCCCTCGTCCTATCACTCTCCACTAGAACAGACCAGTCCCTGCCTCTCTACAACCTCTCTTCAGGTAGTTATAGAGAGCGATGAGGTCTCCCCTCAATCTTCTCTTTTCTAGGCTAAACAGGCCCAGATCCCTCAGTCTTTCCTCATAAGGCTTATATTCTAAGCCCTTTACCAGCTTGGTAGCCTGCCTCTGGACCCTCTCCAGCACCTCAATGTCCCTCTTGTAGTGAGGGGCCAAGTTGATGAGTTACATTCAAAATGTAGGGAATGCATGAGTTCTTCATTACGCTGCCTCAATTTTTGCCATGTGAGAAACCAAGAGCAACACTAACCACACAGACACTTCCTATATATATTTGCTTTGGTGAGTAAGATCACTCTACAAATACATTTTGAACAGAAAATGTTGTGAAGAAACACAGTCGTACACGTTCCCCTTGGTTGTATTATGTAAAGAGTATTGATGTATTCCTATTTGTCATGGTTAGAGGGGCTTTCCCGACCCTGACCCATGGCACAAACCTTATTACCCATGTTTCCCCCGAACCGGAAGAGATAGGGGACAATAAGAGCAGAGAGGCTTCTGGATTGGAAGGTAAAAACTAAAACTACTTTAATAATAGCAACAATAATAAATGAAACATATATAAACATGTACAGGACCCAAACACTGAAACCAGCTCCCCCTCTCTATGATAATTATGTCACCAGCTGAAATTGCAAATGTTCTATGCTGTAAACCTCTCAGTGCCAGCTCCAGCTCTCCCAGCACATGTTCCCCAGCTAGCCTCAGTACGCAGTACCGACTGAGTTCCCTGCACAGACAGAAATCCAGCACGGCACAGGTCCCAACAAACTCTAAATCCCAGCTCCCACACAGCGTCCATACTTAAGATTCAGGAGTTTCAGGTTTCTTAAAGGTGCAGTTCGGTTTAGCAAGTATCTCTGGCAAGCTGGGGGGGGAAAAAAGCTGATACTGAATATCATGTATATGGGATGGAATACTTTTTAGAAAATGAAGTCACTGAACAGAATTAATTCTGTTCTAACCCAAACTAGGACATTTTTACCCAAACCATAACACTATTCTATGGGAGGATCTGATGTAAACCCAAAGTGACTAAAATATTGAGATATGAATCCCCAGAATAAGGGAATTCAGAGAAAATGTTCCAGTAGTAATCTTAACCAATCTTACAGAAAAAAAGACACAATACCATTTTTTCATCACACAACTGTCTGACAATGAGCAGCACAACCACACAACCAGGGTAATATTGAAAGGTGCTCATGTTTTGTTACAAAGTCAGATTGCACTAATACAAAAACAGCAATTCATTTAATACATCGCCTGTTTAATACTTAATTCTGCTTGTGTTCGCATATTTGCATTTATCCACAGAACATCACACAAATGTTCTCCCTACAAAGGATGTTCCAGGTAAAGGAGAGACTGCATACAGTTTACTCTGTATCAATCAGATTCTCTTCCAGTACCATAATTACAATTAATTCAGCACTTGTATAACCTTATCCACCACAGGGGCAGGTTCAGAAATTCAAGAGGCAGTTGGTATGCAGTAAGAGAGAGAACAGCTTCAGGAACAAAATCTTCCATTGTCCTGCATTCTGCCACCAAGTTTTGCAAAAATAATCTAAGAAATTGAAAACAAAGGAGCAAACGAAGCTGGCAAGAATCCTTCGCTATATCCAAATAAAGGTGGCTCTAACAACCCATCTGGCCTAACAGCAGTGTTTCAAAAAGTTAACTATCTGCTATACCTTAGAGGTAGGTTAAATAAATGGAGTTACTCTTTCAGTAAAGAAATTTCAGTAAAGAAATTTCAGTAAAGAAATTCTTCCTAATATCTAATCTAAACCTACCCTGGCTCAGCTTAAGCCCATTCCCTCTAGTCCTGTCACCAGTCACAAAGGAGAAGAGGCCAACACCTGCCTCCCTAGAATGACCTTTCAAGTAGCTGAAGAGAGCAATAAGGTCTCCCCTCAGCCTCCTCTTCTCCAGGCTAAACAACCCAAGCTCCCTAAGCCTCTCCTGATAAGGCCTGTTTTCCAGACCCCTGACTAGCTTAGTTGATTTTCAAGAAGGTCAACAGAAATGACCCTGCTAACTATAGGCCTGTCAGTCTCACTTCTGTGCCTGGCAAAATTATGGAGAAGATTATTCTAGGAGCTATAGATAAGCATCTGACAGATAATGCTGTCATTGGTCCTAGCCAGCATGGGTTTATGAAGGGGAAGTCATGTTTAACTAACTTGATTTCCTTTTACGACAAAATCACCTATCTAGTTGAT
>VWZX01011153.1:100101-149492 GCA_013399015.1 Galbula dea | reverse complement strand
GAGCCTTGCCGGTGGGTACTGCACCCACATGGAAGAGGAGAGGGGAGCTTCGGAGCATCCAGAGCACAGAGAGGTTTGCCGTTCCAGGTTTGGAAGGTGGGGGTGGGAGAGCAGGGGGGAAGGAGAGGGGAAGGGTGTTGAGCAGGCCAAGGGGATACTCTGACTGGCGAGAGGGAGAGCAGGACAAAATGTCACAGGTGAGCAGTGCACCTGAAGATATATGGTCTGGGAGGATAGTTGGTTCTTCTGGAGTGATAGGAGTCCTGGCCAGCCTGGGGCCTTCAAAGCTTAGACGGGTACGGGGGCCAGAACGGTTGGTTTCTTTGTTTGTCTCTTTTGTTTTGGTTTTCCTGCGGCTACTGCCCAGGTTCGACACATTCTGGATATTTGCTTTGCTATGTTATATCTTGAAAAGGTGGACAGGACAAAGGGGTGATACCAAAGTAGGTAATGAAAGACTTGCCCAAATTGTTCTAATAGGAACGTAGCATGTGTACCCCTACGTGGTTGCGAGCTATGGCGATGGTACATGCCTTCGGTAGGGTCACCCATGCCAGGCAGGTCAAAACTGTAGAACTAGATTTCATTCATTCTTGGGCAGGATGAGCTCGTTAGCCTTCTGGCAGTCATCCTAGGAGAAGGACAACTCTCATTCCAAACCCGGGCAGATGGAGCTCGCTTAGCCCTGCAAGGCCATCCATCTAAGAGAAGGTCACTCTAATTAAACCTATGTCCTATGGATCTTGCTGCCACCGTCCAAGCTTGCTCGGCCCTGCCAGATGAACCTTAGGATTAAAGGGTGGGTTCAGTTCCACGCATACTGCATCTCACCTAAAAAATCCATTGCGCAGGCTTGAACTGTAACCCCACCAAAAAAGTTGAGGAGTACTTACAAACCNAGGTTCGACACATTCTGGATATTTGCTTTGCTATGTTATATCTTGAAAAGGTGGACAGGACAAAGGGGTGATACCAAAGTAGGTAATGAAAGACTTGCCCAAATTGTTCTAATAGGAACGTAGCATGTGTACCCCTACGTGGTTGCGAGCTATGGCGATGGTACATGCCTTCGGTAGGGTCACCCATGCCAGGCAGGTCAAAACTGTAGAACTAGATTTCATTCATTCTTGGGCAGGATGAGCTCGTTAGCCTTCTGGCAGTCATCCTAGGAGAAGGACAACTCTCATTCCAAACCCGGGCACATGGAGCTCGCTTAGCCCTGCAAGGCCATCCATCTAAGAGAAGGTCACTCTAATTAAACCTATGTCCTATGGATCTTGCTGCCACCGTCCAAGCTTGCTCGGCCCTGCCAGATGAACCTTAGGATTAAAGGGTGGGTTCAGTTCCACGCATACTGCATCTCACCTAAAAAATCCATTGCGCAGGCTTGAACTGTAACCCCACCAAAAAAGTTGAGGAGTACTTACAAACCACAGAAAGGGCCTGTACTCCTCACACCCTGCATGACTTCATGCTGAGCTCCTACAGCTTTATCAAGGTCTGACATCCTGTAGGGTTTTTCACTCAATACCTATTTGAAATAAAGAGAGGTTTTACACTATAGTGATGAGAGCTTACTTATGGTTAAGTGTCATGATCGAAGATTTAATTCAACCAATCATAAAAGCATAACTTCCTAAAATAGCACACCAGAATACTAGGGGCAGGGGAAAAAAGTAAAATGCTCTTTCCTTTACAAATACCAATATAAAGAAATTTACTTTTGGAGTAGTTCGAAGGGCTTTTTCTAGAAGAATCTTTTTCATAATACATATGTCATACATAAAACATTGCTTTTGCTGAAGAGCCAATACTTCAAGCATCTGATCACCTACAGTTACATCCAGCAGCATAATTAATACTTAATCATGGCTGTGGTTTTCACAGACAATGACATCTACTGTGCTTTTGCTGAGATAAATTATCTATTCTCACTTTATACATGAAGATCTCCTCTTCTAAATTATTAGCAATTTGAGTAACTACACTGAATTTGCAAAACTGAGCCTTTGTTCGTATTGACTCTTCTTCTTCTTCCACAAAAAATTAAAACAGGGAAGAAAACCTGTAAAGTCTGTTCTTTGCATAACATGAAATAAATACATAATTAAAAGAAAATCAAATATTCCATACGGCACTGGTTGCCATTTTCAGCTCCATTACTCACTACAGAAAATGTATTGATTAATTGCCTTTTACAAAAACCTCCAAATTAATAACAAAATTAGCTGATTGCTCTAACTTGCTAATAAAAAAAGACACTCTTTGCTTACATTGCTGTTTAGGAACTACTGCAGAACACACAAGTATGAATTCTGTCAATCTAAGAAGCAAAGTATTTCCTGAACCAAGTAGCTACGCAAAAACAAACCAAAAGAAACCCAAAATAGAAGAAAAAGATTCTTCGGCCTTGGCAGCATCACAGGGCACTTGTGTGGTGTCAGTGGAAACTTAACACTACTTGATGAGTAGAGTGAAAGCACTGGTCAAGGATTTCCCTTCCTCTGCAGCCTCACTCACAAGCTTATGATTTAGAACTCAGCCATTGAGCTATTAGAAGTATACACAAGGAAAACCTTCAGTCTTGTGGCAACGAATTGTATACTGGCATCAAAGTTGACAAACAAAGTCATGTTGGGTGCTCACAGCAAAATAGTGACAGCCGAGAGCAAATATAGTGAATTCAAGGAACTGTTTGTGATACCTAGGGTAGGCTTTTTGAAGAAATTATTATTATTTTTTAAACAAATCAAGTCACACACACACACAAAATCAATCCTCATACATCATTAAATTAGAATAATTCATCCATACCACAAGAAAATGGACAAGTTAGCCTGAACATCTATAGGAATTTTTTCGTCTGCTGCCATTAACATTCAATATTAGTGAACAAGTGCCCGGACCCAGCTGGGCCTTTTTTTAATGCGTTTCCGTCCTTTATCTGAAACTCTGAAAAATCAAATAGATGAACAATGTTGCTCCACACCAATCATTCAGTTTAATTTCATCTTTGTGTCACAGAGTATTTTGAAGATTTTTACAAGTTAGCAAGTTCATGTCCTTGTAGCCAGTTTTAACACTGTAGGTTTAAATTTTCAATAGCAGAATTTCTTATCCAGCTAAAAAGTCAATTTTGATTCAGTACATTAGAAGTTCATACAATTATTCTTTCAAAATCCTTTTGGTAATTCTGTTAATCAGAACATGTACATTAATTCCAGTAGTCTTTATAACCAATCCTTTAATTTCTTCTGGTTTTGCCTTTGAAACATTCAAGAGGTTTTTCTAGTACCATAAAAACTTCTTATCAGGAAGAGTAATCAAATTTATGAGAACAACCATCAGGCTTAATCTTCATTCCGACTTAATTTTTGTTTGTTTTTAAAAATTCCTATTGAAAACTAACATAGTACTTGCTTTCCATCTGTCAGGTCTTTAACTCTTAGAATAATTTCTCAGAGATAATGATCAACAGTACGGACGCTAACTACCTAATTAATTTATTAAGGGTCATATATTTGTATTTCTATTCTCATCAATAAATCTGTATACTTGCAAGTGTTTCCTCAGTACTTCATAGTTCCCTCTATTTTTCCAACATTCTTTATTTTCTTGTCCTGGTTTGGACAGAACTAATTCTGTTCAGAGATTTTACTTTTCAGTTAAAGCTCCTCTGAGAAATCGCACTTTCTGAGATTAACAACATGCTTTTGCAGACACTGCCCGCTTCTAGCAGTGATAAGGCCTAATGCTTAGATTTGCTACCAGGGATTGGTATGCAAAGCAAGGTCACTGCTGAATCTTGTGTCTCATGTTGGGAGGTTCAGGGTAAAGGCTGAACCTTCAGGGAGGAGCAGACAGGACAGGTGACCCCAAACTGACCAACTTAACTATTCTATCCGATATACGTCATATTCAATGTATAAACTGGGGGTTGTTAAATTATTCTTCCTTGTGAGATTGTTCTTCCTTTCTGGTCTTCCTTTTCTCCTGCACTTTGGAGATCCCTAAGTTCCTGCACCCAGTACCAGGATCCAGACCCTGAGCCTGAATGTCGTCTGCTCCTGAGGCCTTCTGACATAGTATCAGTGGTGACATAGTTACCATCAAGGGGGGGTTGGNAACTGCACCACACAGCTTGGTGTCGTTGGCAAACTTGCTGAGGGAGGACTTGAAGCCGCTGTCCATGTTGCCGACGAAGACATTGAACAAGACTGGTCTCAGTGGTGATCCTTGAGGCACTTGTCACTGTCCTCCACTTGGACATGGATCCATTGACAGCCACTCCTTGGGTGACGCCGTCAAGCCAATTCTCTATCCAGCGAGTGGTCAATGCATCAAACCCATATTCCACTAGCTTGGAGACCAGGATGTCTTGTGGGACAGTGTCGAAGGCTTTGCTCAGGTCCAGGTAAATGATGTCGGTTGCTCTTCCCCTGTCTATTGTTGTAGTGACCATTTCATAGAAGGCCACCAGATTTGTCAGGTACAATTTACTCTTGGTGAAGCCATGTTGATTATAACCAATTGTATCTTCATTATTCTTCTGCCTCAGCAGCTCCTGCAGGAGGATCTGCTCCAGGATCTTACCAGGCACAGAGGTGAGACTGACTGGCCTATAGTTTGCAGGATCATCCTTCTTCCCCTTTTTAAAAATGCAGGTTATGTTTCCTCTTTTCCAGTCTGTGGGGATTTCACCAGACTGCCATGACTTTTGAAACACAATAGAGAGTGGCTTAGCAACCTTGTCTGCCAATTCTCTCAGTACCCATAGGTGTATCCTGTCGGGTCCCATGGACTTGTGAACTTTCAGGTTCTTCAGATGGTCACGAACCTGATCTTCACTTACCATGGGCAGTTCTACCTTCCTGCCCCCACCATTATCTTCTTCGACTTTGGGCGTGTTCCTGCAGCCCTTTGCAGTGAAGACTGAAGTAAAGCAGCTATTGAGAAGTTCAGCCTTCTCCATGTCATTCATCACCAGTTCTCCCGTTTCTTTTCTGAGGAAGCCCACGCCTTTCCTACTCTTCCTATTTCCCTTAATATAGTTGTAGAAATGTTTACTATTCCTCTTCATCTCCCTGGCTAGATTTAACTCCCACTGAGCTTTAGTTTTCTTAACCAATTCCCTTGCTCTCTTGACAGCTTCCCTGTATGCCCCCCATTCTAGTTGGCCCTTCTTCCACTCCTTATATAGATTCTTTTTATGAGACAGCGTGTCCAGGAGCATCTTGTTCATCCAAGCAGGTCTAGCATTCTTCCCTGCTTTTCTCTTTGTCAGGATATATAGCTCCTGGACACCAAGAAGGTGATCCTTAAAAATTGACCCGCTGTCCTGGGCCCCCCTTCCCTTTAGGGATTTCTCCCACGGTACTTTGTCCATCAGATCCCTGAAGTGATTAAAGTCTACATGTCCAAAGTCCAGGGTCACGAGCCTAGAACATATCCTTTTAGGAGCCCTGAGGATCTTGAATTCCAGTGCTTCATGGTCACTACAGCCAAGGTTGTCCCTCAGCCTTATGGTGGTCACCAGCCCTTCCTTGTTGGTAAGAACAAGGTCCAGCATAGCACCTTTCCTAGTTGGTTCCTCTACCATTTGGAGGAGGAAGTTGTCATAGATATCACATTTAATACTGACATATTATTATGCCATTAAGGTTTTAAGCACTGCATTTGCTGCAAAATACTCTGTGTGTTTGCTTGAAGACAGCTTCATGCTCAGTATGTAATGAGTTTTCAGAGAACACTCTTAGTATAGTCCAAATTTCCATGGACATGGAAATTTGTGACATGGCCCATCCTGTCACAGGAAGATGGCCCATTGGACATGGCCCATCCTGTCACAGGAAGATTTCCATCATTTTTTCTCCCTATATTAGGCTGTATATACACTGTTTTCTGAGTAGTACACAGAACCCCCAGGGTCATCTGCTTTTTTTGCAGGTTAATAGCTTTATACATGTTTTCTTTCCGTTTCATCTTGGGTGCTGCCTCACTGGTAGCTGTGACTCCAAGAAAAGGCACCGCACAGTAGCGCTCCTCTGTGCTTCTGTTACCCTCCATTAGGGTAAATCTGCATGAGACAGCTGTTTTGCTCTGAGGAAGACAGCCTGTTCATCTTCACCATCATAACAGTGAGAAATGAAACAGTAAACGTGATTCTCCCTTCAACGTCTTTGCACTTCCATGAAGATGTCTGCATCCTCACCTTGCCTTGCAGCAGCCAGATGTATTCCATACCTTCATAGACCCCTCAAAGGCATACATGGAGAACTGCCTCTGTTTCTCCTGCTGCCTTTTCCAGCTTCTGCTCCTGCTTCTTTTTATTGCATCTCTCCTCAGAGGTGCACTCAAACAGATCTTTTGCTCTGAAATTCCTTAATTCTTCCCTATAACCCTTCTCTACTGTATTTCAGCAAGGTCCTTCCTCTTCTCCATAACCCCTCACGGCCATAAGCACTGATTCCTGTGTCAGTCTGTCATAGACTCTAGCAGAAAACCAACATTGTAACTAAACAATATAGAGGCTTATTCTGTGAGGCTTTCGTCTTTTATCCTGCCTGTGATCCTGTGCACCATATACAAAGTTTAGAGAAACCCTGGAAGAGGCAGACAGGCTCTTCAGTTATTACATAAACCTCCTCTGTCTTACTTAAAAACACTACAGCCAATGACAAACTGAAGTAACCTGGATGAGGTTCATTCCACCCTTGTACATATAAAAATGCCTTAAAGACACAAGATGGTTTTTATAAAGTTCACTGTATCAGTCCAGGGATTCAAGTGTGAAAAGAAACTAAATCAAGTGGTTATTAAGTCAGACTGACTAAAATTGAACATGTTCATCGAGTCAAGGTTTTAACTGATCATAACCAATTAATGAGTTAACAATAACATAGACTGGCATCGGCATTTGATCAATTCTACATGGGAATGTGTAAAATGCAAACCATAAGGGGTTTGGTGTTTGAAAACACCAGCTGCAGAAAATAATGGAGATCATAAGCTTTGCCAGCTCATTCCTCTGAGGCAAGGGCCAGGTTTTTCAGGACTGTGACTGTTTTGAGGTTGCTGCTTAAACTGCCACCATTCTGCTCTTCAAGTTTTGAGCTAGCAGGACTTAAAACTTTTCTGATGCAAACACAGTTGTATAACTCAGGATGACCAATGATGATTTACAACAAAATATTTTGTGCCATATATGCAAACAGCTTCACTTAGCTTGCAACTACAGAAAATCTTTGGATAAACAGTAAGAAAGATCTTCCTGAGGAACCATGAAAAGGACAACAGAATGTTTTGCATAATTTTCAGAGTGTCCAAGTCAGAAGTGCAGCTCAGGCAACCAAATGATATCATTGTGGATAAGCACCTTCATCCTAATGAACCTCTTCAGCACCTGGATAATCAGGTTTGCATAGCTGTGAAGCTTGCATAAAGAGAAGCTAATGCTCCTCTTAACCGGAGAAAGAGAGCAGTTCCTCCAGGGAATGGTTAACTTTGTTGCTTCTTTAAATTGTCCTCTTTTCCTTGGAAGCAAAAGGAGTTTAGGAAGACCTGCTTCTCCAGGTTAGAACCAGACATGGTTTCCAGTAATGGGAAAGTATGAGAGAGGGGACTTTGGAGATCTAGCATCAGTATCCTTCCTACAATAAGCTAGCGTGGTGCTGGTAATGAAACTCCTCATAACCTGTCCATGTGCTTTGGACATGTTCAGTGATCTTATGAATCCTCCTCCTTTACTTATTTTTGCCACCTATAAACATACCATCTGTAGAACATTTCCTGAATGCTCTTATATATGTTCTGCTGGCACAAATTTCTCTAATTTGGTGAAACAATTTAAGCACTTGGGAATTAAATTATTTGTAGTGTTGATAATGTAAACCTTCAATTAAAGAAAACATTAAGAGCACCTCAAAGAAAGCTATAATTTAAGCAGAAATTTTCAGTTAAAACAAGACTGAAATAAAATAAGCATTAAGTGACATCTTTCAAGTAATATTTTGAAAAGCAGTACTTTATTTGCCTTTTAGGGTTTCACCTTTCATTTGTATGCTATTTAAATAATTTTTTCCTATGATGTTTCAATTTTCAACCAATGAGGTCCTGAAATAATTTTAAAGAATATCTATTTTTCTGACAGCCATTGGATTACAGGAATTCAAGCATTAAAAGAAAACTCTGAATAGTGTAAGGCTTGTACTAAAACAATAAAAAGGACCAATAACAAAACTTCCAGTTTATTTGGTTGTCTTGCATCTTCCTCATTTTCCCAGCACTCACTTTTCCAGGTTTTCAATTCTGATTTTATTAGAATCTTTTTGAAAGCTTGATCTTTCATATATTAAAGGAACATTATGTAATACTATTACAATTATTCAAATTAACATCTCTTGCCAGTAAGCATCCAGAATTTCAATATAACTTTCAATTAGAATTCAGGAAGTCTTTGAAAGTTAAAAGTTAAGCACAGGGCAGGGTACTTACAAAATTATTTATGACAAGTGATTCAGAGCAAAGAACAACTACTTAATATTTGGCAAATATCACAACTAGACAAGAAAACTTCACTGATGAAGTTTTACAGTGTTCCAGCTGTAAATGACCACAATAACTGTTATGTAACTTGAAAAAAGACAGTGTAGAAATTTGTTGAAGGCTGAGGCTGGACCAACCACCAACCCAATGACAGATGCTCCCTGTTACTCCCTCCCCCCCCACAACGTGAAGGGAAAGGGGATAAAAGAGAGATAGAGAGACTTGTGGATTGGAAAATAAAACTAAAATGACTATAATAATAATAATAATAAATTAAATATATACATATATGTACAGGACCCAATACCGAACCCAAACCCCCTTTGATGGTAATGACGTTACCACTGATACTGCAGCACTAGGCCTCAACAGCAGATGAGTCAGGCTCAGGAGCTGGATTCTGGTACTAGATGCAGGAACTTGGGGATCACTGAAGCGCAGGAGAATCATCTAGCAATCAGAAACAATCTAGCAATCTAGCCAAGTTTATATATCAAATATGACGTATATGGGATGGAATAGTTAAGTTGGTCAGTTTGGGGTCACCTGTACTGCCTTCTCCTCCCTGAAGGTGCAGCCTTTACCCCGCACCCCCCAACATGAGACACAAGATTCAGCAGTGACCTTGCTTTGCATACCAATTCCTGGTAGCAAATCTAAACATTAGGCCTTATCACTGCTAGAAGCTGGCAGCGTCTATGAAAACAGACTGTTAGTCTCAGAAAGTGCAGTTTCTCAGAGGAGCTTCAACTAAAAAGTAAAATCACTGAACAGAATTAGTTCTGTTCTAACCCAAACCAGGACAAAATTCTTAGCAGAAAATTCTTAGCATGGTAGATACATTCTTATAGTAAATATTCTTTATAAAGGGATGCATTTTCTCTGACAAATTCCTTTCTCCCCTGAACATGGTA
This sequence comes from Galbula dea, assembly GCA_013399015.1. Taxonomy (NCBI): domain Eukaryota; kingdom Metazoa; phylum Chordata; class Aves; order Piciformes; family Galbulidae; genus Galbula; species Galbula dea. Next base: position 140,034 of record VWZX01011153.1, on the reverse strand, counting down.
CATGAAAAAATGTCTTTATCAAAAAGCAAACTCTGCAAGATTTCTTTCTACTTATCCCACACCACTTGAAGTTCATCTGAAAATAAGTTTATCAGCCCCCTGCTCAGAAAAATCTGTCTTTAGAAACACCAGTGATTTGCATGCAAGTTGATACTCCCATAGTATATGGGGCAATGTAAGCGCATATATATGGATACATATATAGGCCCAATACAGCCAGCAATCCTGAAACAAAGTGTTTTTTTACTGTGTAACAGGCATCACCTGGCACTTCACAGTCACTACATGAATCTGATGCTGCTTCCACTACTGCTGTGCACTTGATGGTTTATGGACTTGGGAAAGGGAGAAATACAACAGTTCTTTGCTTCAGCTCACTTGACTCTCTCTAGTTTCAGAGACAGAGGCTGGGACAGGTAACTATCCTGCCGCTCCAGCTGCTGGTTTTCAGCTCCTGAAATACAGGTCCTACATGTACATGTTCCCACACAGTGGTTCTTCTGTTTTCTGTGAAACCACATGTGCTCAATTTATGTGATTTTCGAAAGTGTTTCCATTTTACAGTTCTGTCCCTGTTATATCCCTCCCTAGTCTATTCCAGTGAGGGCTGTTGAAACAATCCATTTCTGCTGGGGAAGCTTAACAGTTCATGTGATAAACTGTTCATGTGCTTTTTTTTCTATCAGTGCCCTCATTTCTTCTAAAATTGAGAGCTATGAACAGTAACAACTTCCACATTTCAGTGAGCTGTAAACTGTGCAGTTTAAAAACCCCTGCCAAGACCTCCACCAATGATCATAAGAGTAAGGTGTTACCTGACTCTGTCACTTCTTCAGAATACTCTGCTGCAAAGGAAGCCCGGATCATTGATTCCGTTCTCCACCTCATTCTTTAATACTGAGTTCTTCCAAGGACAAACAGACCATGAATTCCAGCTCCAGTAACAGTTGCCATTGGTGATAAGAGAAGGTTATGTTTTACTGCAGGGGTTGAATTTTTGTATGCAGTCCTCACTCAGTAACCTCACTGCAGGCTTCACCCAGTGATGAACATTTCAATATAATTCCTAGACTAGAATCAACTTTTGCTGCATACTAAAATATAAATGCAGGGACTTACAATAGACTGTTATCACAACATGCTCATTGCTGTCCAGTTTATCAGTATGCAGTTCACTTCTGGGAATCTGTACCAGAAACTGCCACAAAAAAGCTGTTTACTACATTGAATAATGATGTTACCTGAAGGTTTCTAACATTAACAATTACAGGATTCCAAAACAAAACCCCCCTCAAATTAAAGACAAATACCTAATATGCATCTCAAAGAGTGTTTGACAGCTCATGTCCTATTTATCTTAATTTTTGAATTTTGTAATCTAGCGACCTTTATCAAATGTACAAGTATTTTTATGAATATAAGAAGACAGATGCTAGCAAAGCAGACACAGTTATCTGCAACTGTTGCAAAATGCCTAAGGCAGTCTCCTTCTATGGTGCTGGGCCCCATATGTTACCTGCACGCTTCTGGTATGTCCACCAAGACTCTGACTGGCAATAAACGAGAGGGTGCTGCATGCAAGACTTATTTGCAGAATCTCAGCATGGTAGGGATTGGAAGGGACCTCTGGGATCCACCTTGCAAGGTCATCTAAAGCAGGTTGCCCAGGATCACCTCCAGCTGGGGTTGAAATCTCTTCAAAGAAGGAGACTCCACAAACTCTCTGGGCAGCCTGGGCCAGGGCTCTGGCACCCTCACAGCAAAGAAGTTTTTCCTTGTCTTCAGATGGAACCTCCTGGGTTCCAGTTTGTGCCTGATGCCCCTTGTCTTGTCCCTGGGCACCACTGAAAATAGTCTGGCCCCATCCTCTTGACCCCACCCTCTAGATATTGATCAGCATTGAGGAGATCCCCTCAGGGTCTGCTCTTCTCCAGACTAACCAGCCTCAGGGCTCTCAGCCTTTCCTAAGTCCCCTAAGCATCTTTGTAGCCTCTGCTGGACTCTTTCCAGTAGTTCCATGTCTCTCACAAACTGAGGAGTCCAGAACTGGACACAATACTCCAGCTGTGCAGAGTAGAGGAGAAGGAGAATCTCCCTTGACCTTCTGGTCAAACTCTTTATAATGCAGCCCAGGAGACCACTTGGCCTTCTTCAATGGCCAAGAAGTCATTGCTGGCTCATGATTTTGGCTTCCTAGAAGGTGAAAACACTGTCTGGAAGCAGGGTATTGGGTGAAGGAAACGGAATGCTCAAGGTGCAATTAATGCAGTGTTTAAGGGTGAACTGTATGGTAAGGAATGAAACTAAAAGACTTTGCCTTAATAAAAATAACCACACACAGCAGGAAAAAAATCACAAGTATGAATTTTTTACCCCAAAACTCAGAGTAGCATTTGCGTAGAAATGAAGATTTTCACTTAGATAAAGATCTGTTGCGAAGATGAGAACCGGGACATGGGAGGTACATGGTGGAAGGTCACCGGACACTGTGTAACAGTCATAACAAAGGAACATATTTGAAAGAGAGGACAAATAGTAAAGTGAGTCGCACAGCCTGCTGATAACACTAGCATATTAACTAGTAGGATAAGGCTGATTAAAAGAAACCTCATAACCCTGCAATATTGAGTGACTCTGGGAAGAGGCAGCAGATGAAATACATTGTGGATAAACTTAATATCATGCACATGAAGAAATGTAATCCCCAATTTATATACACAATGGTAAGTTCTGAGCTGACGGAGATATCAGGGTTAAAACACGTCGCTCCTTGAGAACTTGAGCACAGTGCTCTGTAAATGTGTAAAGGTGTAAAAGGAAAAGGAAATTGAGTGCTCTGAGTTACTAGGAAAGGAACAGAGAAGAACCCAGAAAACAGAATTCCTCACATCAATATGTGGTGCTCCTGCACCTTGAATGCTGTTTGCAATTCCAAACAAGCTATCTGAAAAAGTGTACTGTGGATTTGGAAAGGTTGAGGGACAAACAACAAGTCTGATCAAAGGCATTGAAAAGATTTTGTATGAGCAATAGCTGAACAGACAAACTTTTCAGTCTGGAAAAAAGCTGACCAATAAGTTCGATGCTAGTCATTTCGAAATTACCAACAAAAGTGTTCACTGTCTTTTCAAAGAACGAGACACCATGCAGTAAAACTGTATTTTTAAATCACAGGTTTAAAACACAGGAAATACTTCTTTATAGTCTGCATAACGAAGCAACAAAATTCTACATCACAGGATGTTGTGGTTGTCAAAAACTGACAGAGCTTCACAAAGATCCTACAAATTTAAGGAAGGAAAACCCACAGAGGTCCATTGAATAAAGAGCCATAATATTTGGTTCAGAAGTGCCAAAACCACAAAGTGCCAGGAGGTAATCCAGGGTTTCAAGAAATCATCACCACACAGCTTCCCTATACTTACACTCCTCTTTGTGATCGTTGAAAAGAGGGTAACAGAATGCACAAACTTTTGGCTTACACAGCAGAGGGCTGTGAATATTCTTATGATGTCTTAACTATCTTTCAAAAGCCGGTCAGAAAAACGTGGAGGTCCAGTGGGTTTGGTTTTCTAAATTAATCTTCTCTATTTCCATACACATAGATCAAAAAAATCTCTGTTTGTGGTTTCAGGTGCTGACCCCTGGCAGCATGCAGAAGAATGAAATCATGTTGTCGATCATATTTCTCATCAGTAGAGTCACTGGAATTCAGAATCTATGTGACAATTTAGATTATTTTAAACTTTAATTTTCCTTGTTCTCCTATTTCCACCATAGTTTTAACAGAGGTGTTACATTGCAGATAAGAAATGAGTATGACTTAATAGGAAAGGAGAACTCTATAACCTTTTTAGTTTTTACTTCATAAGTCAGACTACCCCCCTCCCTTTTAAGTATCATATAAATTTTATCTTTTCAATAAAGTCTTAACTTGCTGGGCTCCAAGGGACTCCAAGTCGCTCCATTGTCTGGTAAGGTGATAGTATCAATGACTTTGTGATCACAGGCATCCCTAACACAAGAAGAAAAGTGTATATAGCCCCATATGTATATAGCATTTAGATATCAGTTCACAGCACTCTTCCTCCTGCCATTATTATTTTCCCTGAGTAACTTGTGTGGGCTTCCACTGCAGCTTCAGAGTGTAAGAGACAAAAGTTGTGCCTTTTGGTGTCAACAGCAGTCACCTTCCACATAATAAATAGAAGGAGAAATAGTTTATAGGCTCTGTCTACACTCCTGGCCAAGTGCACTCACTGGACTAGTTTATACACAGCGCCCTGGTTATCCAGAGCTGTAAAAACATCACAGCAACCACTGGGCTCTCTCCCTGGCCATGCACAGACTCTAAAGGGAATCAGGGAGTTCAGAGGAAATGCCTTGCACCCAGCTCTTGTTCTTATCAGGACAGAAAAGCACATAGCAGAATATACATGTCCATGGTGTAGACATTGTCTGTATTCCGTGAGAGTAGTTTCAACATCAACACAACAGTCTTCCACTTTCGGAGGGTTCATATCAAGATAGACTTGTTCAGTTGCAAGATCTATAGAAGAAACAGAGTATTAGCGATGGTTTGGTACTCGTCAGTGTTTTACCAGGGCACTCTTGATAAAGGACCTGCCTCCACATTGGATTTCCAGGAACAATATTTCACATTGAAGTAGGACTATGCCAACCTGTTGAATCACTGAACCAGAGAACAGAACATGAAGCTGGCAGTTACTGCCACACACTGCAAAGGACTTTGTGTCCTACACTCTAAGCCCCATGTTGAAAGTTTACAAACAACTGAAGACTTGGTCTAACATAGAAAGGAAGGAATGAAGGTGTACTTTACTGAAAATGACTTGCTCCTTCCTTTTGGTGATAAAATCTCCTTTTGCCCTACTTAGTAACAGGTCCATCTCATATTATGAAACATGGTGGAATAAACTAATTTTTTTAAACCTTCTTGTGGTGAAATCTTATTGAAACCTACAATAGCAACCCTGGTGACATGAGACCAGTGTGCCACCTCACTTCTGCAGGTTATCATCAGAACAGAAAGTTCAGAGAAATTTTTCCCTATTATTTAAGTTGTTAAATGTGAAGAAAGAGAGAAAAACAAGATATCTCTCAGTCAGCATGAGATTGAGGGTAGAACTCAGGTTTTCTCTTGTGAAGACTGAAACATTTCTCTAAGTATTTTCACAAGACTAACGAATTTGAGTAGCCTCTTTTTAAACTGAAAAGGAAGTCTTAATTAAAGGGAAAAGAGTTTCTTTTAAGTACTAAGTCTTCTAGCTGAGCCAGGGAAGGGGTGGGTTAGGGAGAAATAATAACATGAATAAATGTGAAATGAAGGAATAAACATGGAAGATGCCTGTGTAGGTGTGAGTGGTCAAGACAGACCACTCCAGCACATATGCTCCCATTCTGCTTGGGAAAAGATGAATGTGGAGGGAAGGCATTGCTGCTCTTACTGGTACCAAAACCTACAGAACATTCATTTTGTCATTAACAAAACTGTTTTAATAGGAAGGTTATTCCTGTTAACAAAATTTTACAGGGAACTTGATGACATGTAAGTTGTGTACAATGCTATGGGTTTATGGCATACCATGAAATCTGCAGAAAGGGTGCGTTGTTGACAGCAGAAGACTGTTTATGCATATGGTCACAGCAACCAACAACTAAATTCTTGAATACAGGATAAAAGTTTTAGAACAAAAGCACTTATGCACAGACCAAATAGGAACTGGTATGGTATTAGCAGTAGGGATCCCCTGGTTTGAGTTAGATGACAGTTCTCCACAATTTGTGAAAGAACCATGACACTGTTTTCCTTCCTCAGTACTGAAGTCCCTACTTGACACACAGCACATGATACAAACACTACAGCGACAGAGGAATCACCCAAAAGATCGGAGGAGGATGTGTTTTGTGTCTCTGTAAGAACGTCATAGAGACAAAAAAGCTCTGCTGAAACCATGAGGGTTAGTAGTCGTAACTGCATGTGCCTTCTCCTTCAGCGGTTATGAAGGGGATGAACCTCTACAGAAAAGCTGTTTGGGGCTTTCTACAGAACCATCCTGAAACTCCAAGTAAGGAGGTTAGGTTGTTCTTTGTTTGTTTGTTTGGTGGGGGTTTTTGTTTGTTTGTTTGTTTAAAGCTCTGAAACCACAAAAATCTTCAGGAAAGAAAGAAACACAAGTAGAAGAAAGTACACACATTACCACATCTCCCCATAGCTTAGCAGTCTTCAGATACAAGCCTCTGTTTTTCTGCAGGAATTAGAATAAAACCAGGCAGCGAACAAATGTAGGGATGTTGGATATATTTGGACAGGGATGAGAAGCAGAGTCCCTGACTAACACTCTGAAAACTTGCTGGCAGCATGTGGAACTCTCCCTCTCACATACTGCCACCATGAAGGAACTAACTGTGATGATAGTTGCTATTTAGAAATATAATTAATTTTTAAAGAGTGGGTTTACTTGCTTGAAAAACCTTTTATCATAGCACGAGATTCCAATACTTAGATCCTATATCCAAATTATTACAAATTGCAGCAACAAAAAACCTCCATACCCGAGATTTGGGATTTTTTTTCCTGAAAATCTAAAGTCAGACTATATTTAATGAAATTCATAATGAGGTTTCTCCACACACCCTGTTACTTGTTTGCTTGCTTGCTTGCTTTCTGGGAAAACTCCAGCTTTCCCTATACAACAGTTATAAAAAAACCCTGAAAAGTATGCCCCTGAGAGTTGACATCATAGACAGTCTGATGTTTCCAAGGCTGTGACAACTGCTGCCTTGTGATGCTAGTGATAACTGTCATACAGTAAAATGTCTCAGCTCCAAGATTTATAGGAGATGAGGGGTTGCAGAGGCTTGCACCTCATCTCTTTGTATTGGAAGCAGAGGCTTTAACAATTGCAACACAATACAGCACTGATGAAATACAACCACTACTGAAATGGTGTGGAAGGAATGTGTCTATGGCAGAGAAGGTGTGAAATGGATACATATCTCTTAGTTGTGCCTCAAGTGAACTACTACTTGGACAAATTCTGAAATGTAATTTCTTACAGCCTGGAGAATAAAAATCTACATGGTTGTTATAAAATAAAAAAAAACCCCACAGAAAAATTAAATGTCAGCTATTCTAATTTAATACTGCACTTATGACGTTCAGTGCACAAAATCTGAGGAAAGAGACTTGGAACTGCCATAGTTAAGACAACAAGATGTTAGCAATGCTCCCAGAAGACATGGATATTAAAGATCTACTCCATGTGACTCAGTTCCCCTTCCTTCCTAGACACTTTTAAGAGGAAAGAAAGGGTTAACATGTATGTTTATTTGCATATCCTTTTAGGTAGTATATCAACAGCCATTAGATACTGAAATTGGTCTCTGCACCTGAGAAAGAACACACTGGTGGAAAACACTGCAGAAGAAACAATGCCAAGACCAAACATTATGTTTATCAAGGATTCCCTGCAGAGCAAGATCATAGAATCACAGAATAATAGGAGTTGGAAGGGACCTCAAAAGATCATCTAGTCCAACACCCCCGGCCACAGCAGGATTCCCTACACCAGGTCACACAGAAGCACGTCCAGACGGGCTTTGAATACCTCCATAGAAGGAGACTCCACAACCTCTCTGGGCAGTCTGTTCCAGTGCTCTCTCACCCTCACAGTGAAAAAATTTCTACGTGTATTCACATGGAATCTCCTATGCTTCAGCTTACAGCCATTGCCTCTTGTCCTGTCACTGGGCTTCACTGAGAAGAGCCTCATCCCATCCTCCCAACACACACCCTTCACATATTTAAAAGCATAGATGAGGTCACCCCTTAGTCTCCTCTTCTCCAAACTAAAGAGACACAGATCCCTCAGCCTTTCCTCATAAGGAAGATGTTCCAGCCCCTTCAGCATCTTGGTGGCTCTGTGCAGGACTCTCTCCAGCAGTTCCCTATCCTTCTTCTACTGAGGGGCCCAGAACTGGACACAATGTTCCAGATGTGGCCTCACCAGGGTAGAGGAAAGAGGAAGAAGAACCTCTCTTGACCTACTAACCACACCCCTTTTAATCCACCCCAGAATCCCATTGGCCGTCCTGGCCACAAGAGCACACTGCTGGCTCATGGTCATCCTTCCATCCACCAGGACCCCCAGATCCCTCTCCCCTTCACTGTTCTCCAACAGCTCAGTCCCCAACCTATACTCATACATGGGCTTGGTCTTTCCCAGGTGCAAGACTTAAGACACTTGGCCTTATTGAATCTCATTCAATTTCTCCCTGCCCAACTCTCCAGCCTGTCTAAGTCAAGCTGAATGGCTGCACAACCCTCTGGTGTGTCAGCCACTCCACCCACTTTAGTGTCATCAGCAAACTTGCTGACAGCACACTCTGTTCCCTTGTCACGGCGATGTCATTAGTAGAGGCAGACATGACATGTGCAGATCCAGCATCAGATGGCAGATAGCAAATTTTAGTAGTCGCAACCCTACTTTTATACTTTTTACAGACAGGATAATGACCAATCACTCCCAGACAGAAAGGGCACTAACCAAACAGTAACTGACACTTTAGTACACTAAGTATACTAACAAATTAGCGAGTGACACTTACATATACAAATTACAGCAAGAATTAACAGTTAAGAAGCAACACTTACTAGGTAAAAACAAGTACCATAAACAGGACAAAACCAATGCACTTCAAAGCCATGTGACTACGATAAGAGTAATGCTGTGAACTGTGGAGAAAAAAGCATTCTAAAACTGCGCACAGCTGCCAAGCTGCTGCTAGCTGACTCCCACCTTGTCTCCCAGGCCATCCAACCCTTTTCCTGTGAGAAAGTGACCTTTGCTCTGTCTAGCCTCTCTCCTGAAGGAGTTTAGCCCCTGGGCCTACAATGCCTTACCACAGGCCCTTTTTCAGAAGAACACATGAAAAGTATGACAGACATTCTCGTAACTTGTTGGAAAAGACAGAGCCTAACAGAGATTCTGTATTTATAAAAAAAAATGGGTTTAGTTGGCAAGGACTTTGCTAAAATCATACCCGAGCTGAAGAACTCTACCTTCTGCAATCCAGGTGATTTATAAATGCCAAATTGTGTTACAGACTGTATCTTCCAAGCTGTAATTCACTGTTGATTGTTTGACTTTTCCTTTAAGAGGTTAAGTCCTAATTTTAGAGTTGATCTGTCGCCTGTGATGGTGCCACTAAGCCAAAGAGAGACTACATCTGGTTTCACAGCAAAAGAGTTCTTACCCAGAAGGTATTGCAGGCCTGGCTTTCAGGGCCACCAAAGGAAGCCATGTATAAGTAAACTGAAGATGTCATAGAGGCCCACTGCAGCAGATTTGACTAGATGTCCTTTAAAGGTCCCTTCCAACCCAAACTCTTCTACGATGCTTAAGTACCTCCAGCTTTTGGTAACAACACATGACACTTCAAGAATAAAGCCTAATTGCGTTTTGCTATTACGGACTAAACACACATTCTCTTGCAATCTCATTCTCAAGTTTATACTGAAATAACGTTTGCATCCAACTATATCTTTCCAGGAATTTTAATAAATTACTTAATGGGTAGGTTATGGCACCTTTGTTTCTGTCCTTTGGGCTCTTCCAAGAAGCCAATTCATCTCCCAGCACCTAAGATCTGCTGTCAATGGGAAAAGCCTCTGAGCTGACAGGTGAGAAAGGCTAGCTGTCCTGACACCTTCTTATGCAGGCAGATGTTGCCATTTCAATTAACTTTACTTTTAACTTTTAAGTGAGTCAATGAAAAGAAGCCACAGAATACGTGAAAACAAAAGTACTCAGAGTTGCAACTTAGCTTGTCTACAGGCTAACCGTCACAGCTAAGCTCAGCTGAAGTATCAGCAAACTTCACCAACAACAGCTGGGTTGTAAATATTGACTCAGATCAATACTTGCTGTGTACATCAATGTTGCTCCAATGATTTTAGCAGTTTAAGATTTATTTGTACTAGATGATCAAGTCTATCATGTTTGTTCAGGCAGCCTTAGGCCTCTTAAAAGGTCAACTGATTAAGAGTTTAAGGTTCTCCAGCAAAAGGAGGGAAACCAAGACTTTTAGCATCTCTAGATATAAATTACACAACACACTTCAGAAAAAGTAAGAATTTCTCTTAACGTTGTTCCATTAAGCCAGAACTACGCCATACTATTTCAGATTCAGCAGAGCAGAATTAGGTGGGACATAACTGTTCTGCAGCCATCCACAAACACTGCAGTCTGTAGGCAACCTTATGAATAGACTGTAAGCTAAACAAATCCAAAAAAATACCATTTGCACAAAAGAGAAGTTATTTCCTCTATTACCTATAGAAAAACGGCTGCACATAGTACCATCCTAATTGCAGTAGAAGAGTTATTGCATCCATTCTGTGAAAGGTATTCCAATCTAAGTAGTTACTAAGACCTAAGACACAATCTCCTCTAGTGTTTCAAAGTTGCATTTCCAGTGCATTTCTCTCCAAGGTCAAAATCTACTGCCCATCTGTACTTCAGTAGTCCTTTTAAAGAACAAAGGTACCCATAAAGGTGCAATAGAGTTCAGGTTTTAGAGTGATGCAAGGACCTTAGTGCTTGTTCCTCTGGCATGTGCTTTCTTCCCCAGCAGCAAACCCACATGCATGCACACACATCAGGGCTGGATTTTTGTAGCATTTACCTTTCTTTTTATTTTCAGGTGACAAAATCCTATTTGTTCCTTTTATGGAGTCTATTCAGTGTATTTGATCATTCATGCTGCTCTTTTATGAGCCTTTTCCAATTCTATTACACCTTTTATGAAGATGGAGCCAGACCTACATGTAATATTCAAGATGCAGAAGCACCATCAGGCAGTGTCATAATGACGTTTTCTTTTATTTTCATTCCTCTTTCTAAATCCTAGCAAGGCAAGACTTTTCTTGAAGACTATGGAGAAATCAGCTGATCTTTCATACCTTTAGATCTTTTTCTTGAGTTATAATGCTCATCTCAGAACAGGAGTCTAGGATTACTCTCCTCCATGTACCCATCGTGCATTTATCTATATTTCACCTATCAATTTTATTACTCGGGCACTCAGCTCTGAATGTTTTTATGCAGCTCCTCAGTGTCAGCCTTCACCTTTACTCTGCTGAAAACCAGGCAGCAGTATCTCCAGCAAAACCTGCTGCTCCCGGCTCCTTTTGAACCAGCTGTGGACACATTTAACAACATATGTCCCACCACAGGCCACTGGTGTACTCTATCTACTGAAGACCCCTCTATCGGAGGACCTACCATTTATTTCTGTGCTGTTTCCTTAATGAATCCTCCATAAAGAAAGGTTCTGGAACAGGAGCTGTGCTCAAACTCCTTCACAGTAAACAAAAGAGCAGAAATCCCTGAAGGAGTGGTCTGGCCTGTTATTGTCTTGGATCTCTTTTTATATCTCCATTGTTTATGTACTCTCTATCTCTGGCAGATTTCCTCTTCCCCCTGTTTTTGTGAAAAGTGTGCTGTTTAGTTTTAGTGCCCTCAAGTTTTTCCCTCTTCCCCTTGTTTTTATGTCTTTATGCCTTAGACATCTATAGGGAATGAACAACCCTCTTCTTAAATATAACCTGCATTTAGGACTATATGAAAACATCACACACTGTAGCAGAATGAATGCTGAAGATTTCAGGTTCATACTACAATTACAGTCAAAGCAAAAAGGTATTAAAAGCATCACTTGGAACAAGATTAGATCTTTTAATGTATGAAGCTATTAAAACCAAAACCTAAACAAAAAGCCCCATGAACATAAAAACAAAAAAAGATTTGAGAGGCTACCTCTAAATGATTTACAAAATATCAAAGGATAAGAGTCTTATTTGTGAGAACATAATATATTTTACATTGGAAAAGGAAAAAAAAAAAAAATCAGCCTGCTGAGAAAATGATCTACTAATACATTAATAGAGACTGTTGTGACTCAAAATTTAAAGAAACAGGGAAAAAATAACAAAGGGTTGCTGTTCAGTTACTGAAGGCAGAGACGGAGGATCTTGCAAGGATACATAAATCATGCAGAAGCAGTAGTATTTATCAGACCAGAAGGAATATTTAATGCCCAAAAAGGCTATGTAAGGACTGATAAACACTTCACTGTAGTATACAATTAAATGTATTGTAGCATGAAGCAGCCTTCAACATGACAACCCACATTTGACAAGCAACAGTATCTTTGCTTTCAATTGAGAATCAAGACCAGCCACCAACACAATAAAATCTGTACTTGAAAACTGGACACAAAAAAGGTCTTGTTAGCAAACTATCATAGTTCTCCTGGAAAGAAATGCAATTTTCTACACCTCAAATAAAAAAGAAAGAAAGAAACAATATGTGTTGGTAGCAGCTACATCTCTTAATACTTGCAAAGCAGAAACTGGCATATGATTTGATACCCAAGAGCTGCAACCCTTTTACAAAATGAACACACCACCCTTTCTCCACCCCAAACACAGGCTCTGACAGCTACACCCTAAGTGCAAGCCCGGTAGAAAGGACCAGTCATTTGCCCACACAAGGACGTGCTGCAGCACTGGTCCCTGCACTTTAGATGAACAGAGAATGTCTGAGGCAAACAGGAGGAACATCATGTCTCCTCTTCTCTGCCTTTCCCAAGCAAACACCAAGCACCACTCTTTCTCAGTTTCCATTTCCAGGACATTTCAGTGTCTCTCCAGCTCCTACACAGAACTGGAGCACAAATCCTGGCAGTTAACACTAAGAATCTGGACTGGGCGAGTGGGGAGGTATAGCCACAGATAAAATACCCACCTTCATCAGTCACTTCCTGTTTGTTTCCTGCAGGCTAGGACAGTGCTTCAGTAAAAAGGTAATCAATCTAGCTTCTAAGAAAATCATAATATGCTCCGCATTATTCTGAAACATAAGCTGACCTCTCTATACATGTTTGGAAAGACTGCTGAACACCTGCTCTTAGCAGGGAATGCCTGACAGAACTAAATAATTCCAATTTCCAGCAGACCTTCAAAGATTTACAAACACATATTTTGAGCATTACAATTTATAAAAATATCTTTTCTTAAAAAGAAACTGCAAAAACTGTCCACAAACAAATTATCTTCTCCTCTCACACTGTTGAGAAGATTATCATAGAATAGTATGTACAAAGAGCAAGACACTGAGCAAGATTCACTGATCACAGAAAGGAGGAAAACAAGAAGGAGAGAAAGCCCATTAAAATAACTTCCTACAGCTGTATCTTCTTTGGAGCACTGCGCAATTGGCATTAACATTTCTGAAGCTTTCCTTTAATTTCCTAGGAAATAGTTTTAAGAATAAAAACCATGTACATAATGTTATTTACTTGTGCTTGTCATCCTTAAACTGTAACTTGCTTTCTCACTTCTCTTTCTTCCTACTATAACTCTTCTAAAGATCCACAACAGGTGATAAGACAGAGCATTCTTAAATACTGTTAGGCAATTACACTAGGAAAGTGGCTCGTTTTATAGTTATTAAGCAAGCAGGAGCACATTTAATTACACAGAGAATTATCTTGCATTTCTTTATAAAAGAGGTAATTCTGACCGGAATGCCGCAGTGTAATGACAATAATTCTGCTTTATCATCTAATTCAGAGTGTAGGCATTAGTAATTTCAGTGAACCAATTGTGTTGGAATCTAAGGCAGGATTTATGATGTGATGTGACATGATAGCTGATTACGTTTTAGCAAGTATCAGTATAAATGACATCCAAAAATCCAACTGCCTAAAGGAAGACAACTCTGCACACACAAAGTACCACTATAAAAAGTAAGGTCTGCACATACAGCACCAAGGAGCCTACCCTTGTGTGACTTCTTCCATCCCTTGAATGAAATCCCAACGGCATCAGAGATATTACACCTGTTAGCAACCAAGGACATACCACAAATATTTCATTCCACAAAGTAATACAAACAATAGCCTAACATATTTTTGAATTTTCTTTTAGCCCCATAATTACTTCTGTGCTTCACTATTTCTTATTTCACTCTACTGGTGAACATCTCTTTGTGGATTAGGGTAGCTACTGTAGTTGTATAAAAACAACAATGAAAACATTTAGCTTTCTCCTCTGTGCACACCCTCCCCTCTTCTCTGTAGTTTATCTGATATTGCATAAAACCATACAGAAAGCCCTACTGTTGCACAATATCAACAGTAGCGTATTTGAACAATAAAATGTTGCATCTCAGGGGGTTTAGGAATTCCAGGCGTTATTGTAACACTGATTTTCAAATAGAACATAATTAGCAGAGTTCTTTTTTTAAAGAAAAAAGTATAAATAAATAGACTAGAATAGAAAAGAAAAATAAACCCCTGACTCTTTGCAAGTCTGAAAAGGAACTGAGTTGAATCCTAAAATAATTTTTGCTGTGTTTTGTAACCATAGAGAAATTCAGGCAATATAACATTATAAATTAATTTGAAAAAACAACCAAACTTGCTGCTGAAACATTAAAGTTCATTAAAGTACCTGTAAGATTACAAGTAACCTTTATGTACTTTCCTCAGCTTTAAAGAGATGAAGTTTTCTGCGAAGGTAGCAGTTAGTCTGCCAGACTGCCAGTGGAAATAGTGTTTTTCTTCAGGAAAGTTAATTATAGCTTCTTTAAAACGATAGTTCAAGAAGGCCCATGCATTATTGATCACCTGTAACTTTACGAAGCTGGTGGCCCTAATAAGAGCGTGGGGAGCACACAGGTTCACTCTGAGCACAGCACTCTAACGGCATTTTTACATGAGTAGAGACCAAATGCCAGACCACACACCCAAAATAATGCAGTACACTACCCAAAAATACACTGCACTGAAAATAGGAAGGTTTTATTCTCATTCACTGACACAACAGAACCTCTGTCAAGAAAGTGTTAAAATATAATCACCAGCTAGCTGGTAGTGTTCAACCCACACAAAGTTAGCTGAAGAGAGAATATTCTGCTTGAGGGAAGAGGCCAGAGACATGCGGTGCTGCTAGATTAACAGTCACAAAGCTGAGGGGGATTTATTTTTATAAACCACCGGTTAAAAGGATATCCTGCATATCATAGCATGACATGGTATAGAAACTGCAGAACAGCAGGCTTCATCTCAGCCAGGCAGAGTTTCTCAGGATGTGCCTATTTGCAGATTTTAACAAACAAGCCCAGATCTCCAGCCTACACACCAGTCACAGAAGAGATAGGGATACGTGGCAAAGCAACATGACAAAACCCAGGAATTAGCCAGAAAGCCCTGCCCCAAGGAGGGGAAGTCACTGTTTCCATCCAAGATCGCTCTTTGTGAGACATTGCACAGCTCCAAGATTTCTGCTCAAATTTATTATAAATAAAACTATCTTTGGTACTCTCTCAGGAAAAGCATTTCACAAACAGCAAGGACTCAAGAGAAATGATCATAAACCAAAACCTTATACGGATCAGAATCATGGGTCATGTACAGCCACCACCTGCATCTCCTAGAACGCTTCCATCAACGCTGTCTCCGCACAGTCCTAAACATGCACTGGTCAGATTATGTGACCAATACATCTGTTCTAGAGCAAGCAGCAGTCACAAGTATTGAGGCCATGTTACTGAGAACACAGCTGCAATGGGCAGGGCACGTCTCAAGGATGAAGGACCACCACCTCCCTAAGATCTTGCTTTATGGTGAACTTGCCACCGGCTGCCGCAGGAGAGGAGCCCCAAAGAGAAGATACAAGGACTCCCTGAAACAACATCTCAGCCTTGGCCATGTTGATCATCATAACTGGTCTACTCTGGCCTCCAAGCGGGAGGCCTGGAGACACACCATTTATAATGCTGCAGATGCTTTTGAGAAAGCACACAGGATCACCCTTGAGGAGAAAAGACAGCGCAGAAAGAATTGCGCCTTGCAGAACACACCATCTCAGGAGTCTTTCTGCTGTGTCTTTTGCAACCACACATGCGTATCTCGTATTGGCCTTTTTAGCCACCAACGTGCATGCAACAAACGTGGGTAGAGCCCTTCCCAAACCTTCGTTCGCGAAGCCTAGCCATGATGACAGAGCTATATTTTTCTGAGAAGAGCTGAAAAAGAAGTGGTAAGTTATATATATTTGCAAGAAGATGCTATGCATTTGATACATCTGTGTATGTCACTATCTCCTTGCTAATGTGATCTGGTATCAATTTAAGTTGGCAACTACATTCTGATTTTCAGAAAGACTTTGAGTTGTGTCATGCAATGTATCAGTTTTGGAAAGATGCATGTAAATAATGCAGGGGATATGTCCTGAAATATATCATTTTACTTAGTGTTTTCCTGAAAGTGATTACTTTGCCCTCTGGCTCAGCCTTCTTTAGATTGTGGTGCTATAGATGGTGAGAATTTGAACAGAGTTTGCTCATGTAATGCTTTTTCTGTCAACAGAAAAAAATCAAAAGGGAGAATGAGGGTGAAAGCCCATTTCTGCATTTTTTGGTACTGAATGATGTAATAACTCTGTCAAGGTCACAGACCAACTTGGTAGAGTCAGTTACAGATTGTGATATGCAGTAAATCACAATGCACTGGGCCACATTCCATTTTCTGTGACTCATATCTAAGATTCACTGTGATGTTAGTCCTTAGGAGATTTCTCATTTATTTTTTAAATACTGTGGTAGTATGTATTTTCAATCATTTAAAGACCTTCAGAAGATCATGGGTGGACATGACAGGGAGAGAATTGCCCAATCTAAGCCTTTTGGGCTTTGTGAGGTCACTCTGTGGAATTTGTACACTTTACTACAGAATTTCTTACTTGGATTTTGTGCGTCCTGTAAAATTTAGGAATGCTGCAAAGTACTGAAAGGCTCTGCTTGTTTTGCTAGCGTTGCTTCAGTCTTACAAATTTCTGATTTCCATTCTGGTGGGGGTTGTATTTCCTTAAGTCACAAAAAATCCCACAACTCAAACCCAAAGGAAATTGGAAAGGACATCTGGAAGTCTAGTGCAACCTCTGCAAAGATGGAGACTCCCCAATAGCTGTGGGGCCCTGATCCAGCACTTGTAAGACTGTTTTGAGATAAATTATTCCCACACAGAAAATACACAATAGACAGAAAAGTTCCTTTCTTGAGATTTCAGAGAGGATTGAAGGTACAACAATGCCTGTCTCGATGCTTTTGCAAAATTCACCCAGTCACTGAAAATGAATGATAGCATAAATAAAAAACTTCAATCACATCTTATTGTTTTCATACACCACCAGGAAGGTTATAGACATGGTTCATTACACAAGGTAATGAGTAACTGGGTATACACCTTCTAGAGGAGAGATTTTACTTATATGTGATTGTTGGAATAAGTCAAAATTCATGTCTTTATACTGCTCAGTTTAATCACAGGCCAGAACAGTATATTCAGGCACAAAAGCAGGTACATACTTTTAATTATTACTTACATGGTTCCAATCTCATAGTTGAATAATCTGTATGTGCAGTGCAAGATAATCACCACCCATAGTGCATAATTCAGACCACCATAAAAGATGCTTCCCTGAAGAATAGTTGGCGCTGTATAAAATCTTCCTGTTGAGGCGAACTCTCCTGAATCACAGAATATTAGGAGTTGGAAGGGTCCTCGAAAGATCATCTAGTCCAACCCCCCTGCCACAACAGGATTCCCTAGATCAGGTCACATAGAAGCACATCCAGATGGGTTTTGAATATCTCCATAGAAAAAGACTCCACAACCTCTCTGGGCAGTCTGTTCCAGTGCTCTGTCACCCTCACTGCGAGAAAATTTCTACCCAAACACAAACAGAATCTATTTTTTTTCCATTTTAAGTATTAACCTCAGAGGTTAATAATAAGACTTTGAAAATACTTTATTTTTTTTTAATAATACTTTGATTTTGCTCTTCAAACTAAGTGTATTAGTGTTAGCTTTCAAAGATCTATCTGCTTAAGAAGCAAGCAAACATCTGGATACTGTTTTTGCAGCCTCTCTGGCAGCCTGGGAGAAGCAGCCATTACCTTTGGCCGGTAGAGTTGTCTCGGTTCGGATTACAACTCAACTGATAGAGCTCAGTAGCAGGTGCTGGGAAATACTTAGCTGTCCTTTTGAGCCATGTAATTTAAGTCATATGAATCAGAGGTCTGAGGGGTCTTACAGCAGCAGTATAATGGCCATTAAAGTGACATACATGTTATAGACATCACAACAGCACTCTTAAAACCATCAAAGGCTCAAGGCTACCACAACTTACCTTCCCTGTTTCTGCATCCTCTCTGCAATCCTGCAGTGCTTTCTGCTACCCTGCCTATCCCCACATCTTTTCATGAACTCAGAGACCCTTAAGATCTCTCTCCTTTCTTTCTCAGGCATCTGAGGGCTTGACTGTATGCATCCCCTTTACCTTCCAGCCAAAATTTTCAAAGAGGAGCACTCCACAGAAGGAACATTTTGGAAGATGACAAAAGCATATATGAACAGAGAGATGCACCTCTCAGGGTTACAGCAGATGTTTTCTTGTTTCAGAACAACTAGCCTATTTTCATACTGCTGTTTCTCTGTGTGCAGACCCTATGCAATTCACCTCATAAGTGGGTGGTCTGTCTCCCTCTGCATGCAAGACTGCCTCTCCTGATGTCTTCGGGTGAAATAAAACAGGAAGTCCCAGGTGTGGTTCTGTGGAACAGAGGACACTACTCACGTGTCCTGGGAGAAAGGGGAAAATCTGCAGGAATGCCAACCAGGTGTGCTTGTCTGTAGGACACACCCTGTTGCTCTAATGCCCTCTCAGCTGAATAGATACTGCTGCAATGACCAGTTGTCTTAAGACATCAAATTACTTCAGCTCAGCTAAGCTCTCAGCTAAAGTCTCATTGATTTTACTGTAGTCTATGTCAATGCTGTACCAGAGGGAGCAAGAAGAGCATAGTTCAGTACTCAGCTGACAAGTCCTGTGTGCTAGAATAGTAGTCTGGAAAAATCTTTCTATTTGTAATCTGGACAGAGTTGGGAGAAAAACACCAAATCCCTGGCTGACTTCAGTGTGAATCTGGCTTCCAGCAGAATCTAAAATGCCCTAAAGCACTCAATTATAAACAGGGGAAGACAGAAAAGCCACTTTACAGACAGCTAACATGTGCCTAAAAGTACTTGCATATTTCAGTTACAATTTGAAATGTTACTTTTGTTTTTCAGAATTATTCATAAAAAGGAAAATTTGATACTATCAGAAAAAGTGAACTCTGGACTCATTTTACAAGCCACTGCTGGTAAAGTCTTCATCTCAAAAACCACATACAAGCTTGAGAATGCTTTCAGTATGTAAGATACCATTTTGAATGTAACTTGTCACCAAATTAATTAATAATAATATTTTACATTTCTACACCCTTTCAATGGTCCCAAACCATTCCAGGTATTGAAACCAACTGCAGTAGCGCAGCTGAAACCATGACATGGACACAGTCACACCTCATGAACAACTGAAAACTGACATCTCTGTAAAGGTTCCAAAAGGAGTATGGAAACTACCTTTTCTTCTCATTATTTTTAATTTCTCTGTAATTCCTCACCTTATTTTTCTCTGCAGGATCAGAAGAATCAAAGCACTACTGAAAAAAACCCCACAAAATAAAATGTTTCAAGGTGTATTAACACCTAAGATGGAAATGAGGAACTATAAATCTTGTTGGAAAACTTGGTTTTTTCTTCCTTTATTTTCAGTTTGGTTTTGCAATACCTCTGAGGCCCAAATGTGACTTAACACACACACCTCAAGAAAATCCACTGAAGAAAGAGAAATTACAATTATGTGAAACTGGTACAGTCAGTGAGATGAAAACTGTTCCCCTAAGCATAGAGTGTTTATAGGAAAAACACTTAACCACAGCTCCCTTAACCTGCAGATGCGCACAAAGCTTACCACAACAGATGTATCACACAAACAAAAATCCTTGTAGGTAGCTAGGACCTCATCTGGTATAGATGTAAAAGCAAACATAAAATTTCAGAATACTTTACAGAGGAAAAAAAATGCCTCTATCTCCACAATACCTTTTCTTCAAAGTTACTAAGCTTACCTCGTCCTGCAGCAGGAAGAGTAAGCATTAGACAACAAGCAGCACCTGACCAAAACAAGGCCAGGTGAAGCTCATTCCCATAATGGAGCCTGTCTGGCCACCTGACTGTTTTGGAAAGCAGGGCTGCTTTGGCTACCTTTCCCCTGAGACAGAACAACAACTTACCAGGAAGGAGAGCACCTCAGAAATTTGCACTTGCAATGTAATATATACAGAACTAAAAAGCAAACTCTCTGCCTCAGTTTAGGAAGTTTGCTACTTTCTCATCATAGATTCCTCCCCAACCACACACATAGTTTAGGGAAGAGACTAATGATCTCCCAGTTCAGATGTGCCTCTAAACCAAGCAGGCTTATCTCTTGCTTCGTTTAAAGGTCTGATTGCCCATTCCAGTTTAGTTTTCAGCTCCAGCTCAATATCAGTTAGGAGGACCACTGTATTTGTTTTTGTCATTTCCCTTTCTCTCTCACTCTCTCTTCTCTCATGGGGAATGAAGTGGACAAGGAATCTTGGACCCAGGACAGTTAAACAGTATTGGATCCTGAGGGGGAAAAGCACATGTGAACAAGCTCATAGAAAATAAATCCCCCAAGTGATGTTAAATCACAAGAAACTATCTCAGGCTCAGCAAATCTAAGCGGCAGTAGCTGCTAGAGGATAAAAGAGCATTTCTTTCTTACAGGTTTGCACTACTCTTACTTTCTTCCCTAGGTATCAAGGCTGCCACTTTCCACACTGTGCTGTGCACCCTGAAGTCACTACTGAAAAAGCCATGGAACCAAAACCAGGAGGAAGAGGAGCAAATACGAAGACAAGAGACTTAGCTGTGAGGGTCAAAGAATAAAAAACAACTGTATGCTTAAAGCTAAAGAAGAAAACTAAAGCACAACACCTACAACGTACCCAGTAAATGCTCTTTATTCCATCACTCTCTCCTGGCTGAGGGATCAGAAACTACCCTTGTGGACAAGATGGAAAAGACACCAGAGCAAAGACAGACCTAGAATCCAGCAGGGGAGGGCCTCATGGCCCTGCAGGGCAGCAGGCCAGGCCAAAGGGCACAGCCTCCCACAGGCAGCATTTCAGCAGCATCAGCTCTCCATTGTTTCCAGGAGCAGCAGTGTGCTAAACTGAATCAACGATGTAAAGGGAAAAAAGAGGGAGAGGAGGATATTAGGTCATTTCTGTGATTTTAAGGCCATGGTCTCTTGATGAGTAGTACTAACAATACCTGAAGGGCAATAAAAGGCTTATCCTAATAAACCGTGTCTCTAGGAATATAATCAAGAATCCTAGCAGTAAGGTTTATTCACAGACCCAAAATAGACCCAATTCTGACTTGGAACAGCTTTTAAAGATCATAGGATCATAGGATCGATTGGGTTGGAAAAGACCTCAGAGATCATCAAGTCCAACCCTTGGTCCAACTCCAGTCCGTTTACTAGATCATGGCACTCAGTGTCATGTCCAATCTCAGCTTAAAAACCTCCAGGGACAGTGAATCCACCACCTCCCTGGGCATGCCATTCCAATGCCTGACCACTCTCTCTGTAAAGAATTTCTTTCTAATATCCAGCCTAAATTTCCCCTGGCAGAGCTTAAGCCCATGCTCCCTTGTCCTATTGCTAACTGCCTGGGAGAAGAGACCGAGCCCCACCTGGCTATAACTTCCCTTCAGATAGTTATAGAGAGTGATGAGGTCACCTCTAAGCCAGACTAAACAACCCCAGCTCCCTCAGCCTCTCCCCATAGGTCTTGTGTTCCAGTCCCTTCACCATTCTTGTTGCTCTTCTCTGGCCCCACTCCAGCACTTCAATATCTTTCCTGAACTGAGGGGCCCAGAACTGAGCACAGTACTCCACGTGTGGCCTCACCAATGCAGAGTACAGGGGAAGGATCACTTCCCTTGTCCTGCTGACCACGCTATTTTTGATACAGGACACGATACCATTGGTCTTCTTGGCCACCTGGGCACACTGTTGACTCATGTTGACCTTCCTATCAATTAGCACCCTCAGGTCCCTTTCTGCCTGGCTGCTCTCCAGACACTCTGTCCCAGCCTGTAGTGCTGCAGGGGGTTGTTGTGGCCAAAGTGCAGGACCCGACACTTGGCCTTGTTGAACTTCATCCCATTGGAATTAGCCCATCTCCCCAGTCTAACCAGATCCCTCTGCAGAGCCCTCCTGCCTTCCAGCAGGTCGACATTCCTTCCCAGCCTGGTGTCATCAGCAAATTTGCTGATGATGGTCTCAATCCCCTCATCTAAATCATCAATAAAGATGTTAAACAGGACTGGACCCAACACTGACCCCTGGGGGACAGTAGTGACTGGCCACCAACTGGATGCAGCCCCGTTCACCAGCACTCTCTGGGCCCGGCCCTCCAGCCAGTTCTTAACCCAGTAGAGAGTACACTTGTCCAAGCCATGGGCTACCAGCTTTTTCAGGAGTATGTTATTGGAAACAGTGTCAAAGGCTTTGCTGAAGTCTATATAGACCACATCTACAGCTTTCCCTTCATCTACCAGGTGGGTTACCTGATCATAGAAGGAGATCAGGTTGGTCAGATAATGTTAAGAAAATCTCTAAACACAGCAGCAATGTATCCTTCTCAGCATACCCATTCAGAAAAGTTATTTGATTCAGTGGCATTCTCCTTTCACACTTTACCGTCTCCTTTACTAAACACTGTTATGTATTCACATCTTTAATTTAGCATTTCAAACTTCCATATTTTTTGTTATTTCTCTAAATGGTGGATACAGAGACTGACTACAGCTGTATTAAACATACCACAGTTTCACTTGTTTACTGAGAATCATATTTGTGTTTATATTTTATACTCCCACAGATTAAACTGCAAACATTTAAGAAAATGTGATGCACTATATTTTTCATAACATTCATATTTTCAAACCAAAAAAATAAAGTAAATCAAGTGCTATTTACCATAAGCATTACAGAAACTGACAGAAAGTGCAACGAAGCTGAAAAATCAGGGTTTTATAAAGTTTCCTAAAACCTCAAGATACTGTTTATACAGCAGCCTTGCTAGAAGACATTTCCATGTTGCCTTCCATCTATTATCTCTGATATTTCCATGCATTAAAAAAGCTTTTACTGTTAGCATTTGTGAGCAGGGTTAGGCACACTGTAGTGTCTGCCTCCTTTTTTGGCATTTACCTCCTATAAAATTAGCAGGAATTAGGTAGTTTGTAAGGATCTGGAAGTAGCAGTGCTGCTATTTTTCTTGCTGCAAAGGAGTGCTCCCATCAATGTCTCTTGAGAATTTTCATCCCAGCTGTACAAAACAATCTCTTTACTCTCACAAGCAAGCTCAGCTCTTCCTTCTTGCCAGATAGCAATGAAAATAGTGAATTCATTTAACACTGTCAGACTGTTTTACAGCCCAAATGAGAACTGAGTGGAGCCTGAATAGGACCATCACTCCCCACTGTCCCTTGCAGCTCCTTCCAGCAGGATTTTGGAGAGAAAGGAGGAACATGGCTGGGACTGGGTAAAGCAGAGAAAAGGAGGTAGGAACAGGTTCCACCATCTCCAACTCGTGCTCTGCAGCCTCATGGTTCAAGGAGAGGAAGGTTAAAGAACACCAACAACAAACCCAAAATATTAGACAAGATATGTTTCCCCTCTGGAATAGATTATAACATAGCAACGAATCAGATGTTTTGCCCAGTAAACAATCCCTCCTAAAGAGTAAGAAGGGTGGAGTGGAGAAAGCAGAAAGATGCATACACAGTCTACTGTGTCCTTGAGGAATAATATACTAAATCGCTGCTGCTTACATGTCAGGGAAGAAATTTGAGCAAATAATCATCCAAACATATTTGAAAGTCCAATTCCAAAAATTGTTTTCTTTACTTGATGTGTTGCTTCCTCGTGTCTGAATGTCACTGCACATCACCGAAGGCCCTTGTAACCTTAGCAACCTTCACATCACAGCTCGGGCTGGCAGCCATGGTAACTCCAAAATAAGTTCCTTTAAAGTCAAGTGTAATGACTGCTAAGACATTTCCCAGTGCTGGCATATTTAAGGTATTTTTCCTAAGGAATTAGGCTTAGAGACAGTCAACTATTTCTAAGCTTACCAAGCCTGAGAAGGCTATTTCCCCTCTTTTCTCAAAGGTGGAAGTGGCTCAGCTTTTGAGCCCACACTGGCCTTTGTGTTAGCAAAGCAGAGGAAGTGTGTATTCATGGGGGCAATAAAGCATGTGCTGATCTCACCACTGACGCTAATTGGAGCAACAATGTGCTTGAAGATTATTTTTTTTGGTTTGTCTAATTGATTAACAGAAGTGACAAACCAATTCAGTTACATGAAATAAAGAACAAAAGATCTCAGATAATTAAACATTAACTCAGTGAGAATCTGTTATTCCTTCCACAGCCTAAATTGGTTTATAAATTTTGGTGCCCAGCATTATTGCTTTTCATCAGTCTTTGATACCAAGAACCTACAGGGCAAACACAATAGGAGATATATCAAGACAAAAAAGCCTCACATGATAAATTCATTAAGCCACATTTTTATCACAGAGGCATCATTATACTAGAACTCCGTAAATAGTACGTGAATTTTGCCTTAAGATTTTTTTTGTTAACAAATTGTTTATAAGGTGCCTGTGAAGTTCTATGATCCTAGAATATTTGAAATCCATTATTTTTTTTTTTTTGGCTTAAGTCCAACATAGTTAATTACAAACACCTACTTTCAGATATGTAACATTCATACTGTATGTGATGAAATGACCAACCCCTCAGTGGAACAACCAAAAGGCACAACTTCATATAGTTCTTTGAAAATCCATTAGCTCTATATGTGATCATCTAGCAAGGCACCAGCAAGCTGCAGTGTATGCCATTATCAGAACACATATCTTCTGTATCACTGCTGCCTGTGGATCTCAGCTCTTCTGTTTTCACTGAAAGGAGAAAAAGAAAAAAAAAACACAACTTGACAGAGACTAATTAGTGCTTAAAAAGGACTGGTTTATAATCTGATAGTGTAGCTACAGTATCGTACTGCACTGCTGGATCACACAGACAGCATCACCCTTGTTTTATCAAAACAGTGAAGGAAGATGGCTGCTACTCTTCCACCAGACACCTGGCATGACAGACCAATAACAAACCAACCCCAGCAGCAGGTCCTGGGGACCCAGGGCAGGACTACATTGCACAGGACAGACAGCAGACATAAAGGGGAACAAGTTCCCCTCTGCGAAAGGGGAACACAAAGTAGAAGAAACTGGAAATATAGGTACCAGATGAAGCCAGAAAAGATAGAAACTTGCCTTTTAGCTACCGCTTGAAAGATGTTTATGCTCCCTGCCAGTTCTCACTAGGTTCTGCTTGGTCTTTCAGTGACAGCTTACTTAGTTCAGGCAAATTTTCTTACTATATAAATTTGCCCCTTTCAGAAAGTGAATCTATTTCAGAAAAATATTATTTATATGACAACTAGTAGCTGTCAGGGCATTGTAATGACAACACAAGACTGGCACAAACTTGCAGCTAGAAGCAGAGTAGAAAGGCAAAAGCAACAGGAAACCATTCTGAGAAAAGCCAAACGTAGTTTCCATAGGGAAGTCCTCAGCCAAATACAGGCTGGAAACATTCCCTTTATTTCCCTTCCATGCCTGCCCCTAACTTCTACCATCCTCCTCACTATGTAATTTGCTTGCCAGGGTTGGTTTGAGCTTTTTGTTTGATTTTTTTCTTTCCTGGACAGTGGCTGTGTAAAGTGTGCATCTGTTCCTCAGAGTAGGCAAAGTGCTCAAGTGTTTGGTTTATCTTGTCCATGTTCCAAAGAAGAGATTTCTTCTCTGGGGTGTGGAACTAAAAACTTGCAGACACTGAAAGGTTTTTATTTGCCTCTGGCACATGGTCCTTGTGGAACCACCCAGGAATTTTGCCTCATGTTCTCTGCCTATGCAGATGCCCACGATGGGGCAGTGGTGAAGTCACCATCCTTGGAGGGGCTGAAAAGACATGTAGAATTGGTGCTGAGGGACACGGTTTAGTGGTGACTTGTCAGTGCTGGTTAACAGTTGAACTTGATAACCTTCAAGGTCTCTTCCAACCAAAGTAATTCTCTGATTGTATGACATTGAAAATCTCCTTGATCTTTTTACTTTTTCTCCTTCTTTTTGATTTCATCTGTTTGCAGAGCACAGACATCCAAATGTGGCTTTTTCTCTTGCACAACAGATTTTATGCGGGACTTTGAGGGGTGTTTTGCAACTGGAGGCATTCAAAAAGAAGCTTCCTTCTGTGTTGTTGGACCTCTATTTCTCCTACATAGATACTTGCAATTATACGCTGAAGGTAGTAAGCTGCCTTCAGACCTGCCTAGAGGTTCACGATCTTTTTGATGTACCAAACCCTACACTTCTAACTCTACTTTCTTCAGGGTGGCATACACTCTTTAAGGTGACATACTCTCTGCTCCCATACATGAACACTTAATTTACTGCTGGCATTTGGACCATTGCCTGAAATTCTCCCCAAAATGCTAGAAGAGATCTGTTAACACTCATAGCAAAGGATGTATCAAGATGAATCACCTAATAGCTTTTTGTCTCTGTGTTTTCCAGACATTCCCTGACTTAAAACACTCTTAAAATGTGGGAGCATTTCTGAGCAAATAGCAGGATGGACATACAATCTGCCTTCTTCCTTGGATCCCCTAGCTCCAGCAAAGACTTACACACTACCATAGAGATCTGATCAATTGGTAAAACCCACCCTTCTTCAGCAGGTGTGTATAGCAGTCAATAGAAACCAGTGATCTCATTTTCAAAAATGAAGGCAGTTTGGTCACATCAAAGGTGGAGCGAGGCAGAATATCCTCTAACAAATTCAGTTTCTTCAGAAAGATAATTTACTCGAAGTAAAAGCATTTTGTGGCAGCTTACTGGCTTTGCTGACTTTCATTTTATTCCCTCATTCCCAAAACCAATCAAGAGGATGGAACCTGACCAAGGAAGCTCCATGAGAAACCTGTCAGGTTTTCAACAAGGTTGCTTGATAACGTAGGAAGAAAATGCCAAGAATCAAGAAACAAGAAAAGCCCTGGAAATACTTTGTACTCCCTGTTTCCTGCTCACTGCTCCACAGCAGAAAACAAGAAAGCTATAGTCTTGATCCACAGATCAAGCCCAAGATTCATCCATGTTTTTCTGTATTTCCAGATAATCTTCCCATGGAAATGGAGCATAAACCTTAAATATTGCATAGCATTTCCTTTTGAAGGATATGCATTACATTTCTACGCAGCATTCCAAGCCCAACACCCTTGGCAAAAGTTATTGGTACTCCTGTCCCATGAAACACCTCTCAGCTAGCTTTCCAAATATGCACAGATTATTTTATTCATTCATTTTATTTTCAATTGTAAAGTTGTCTCCATACAATGAAACTGCTTTGGGGGGAAAATATGACACACATTACAAAATATACACAAAAGGGTATGCAGAAAGCTCAGTTCATTATAAACAGCAAATGGGTCAGGAAAAAGGTACACATTCGCTACTAAGCTTTCCACAGTTGTGGTAAATGAGTGTTTTGTTTTGCAGCTTTTGAAATTTTTTGTATCACTTTGTTGGTTATCATAACAACAGAGAAATAATCTTGCAAGGTTCTATTCTAAACAGCACAGTTCTATTCTAAAAATATTAAAACATTAAAATATGAAATCTAATTCAGAATTTATTCCTGCCAGAATTACTTATTTTCATTGTCTTCCTGAATTTGTTCTCATCAGAAGTCATGATTATTATGCCACTGCTGTTAACTACTTCTCAGATTAAGTCACTGGTTAATTGTTTGCTCTGTAACAACTTTTTTTCCTCAATTATGCATTGTTTATGAGGCTTTTAAATGGCTTCTTGTTTATTGAGATCTGAATTACTTGATTATATTCTCATGCATTGCTTAAAAGAAAATAATATTCCTCATAGTTGTTATCACGCTTTGGCTATTCACTATTGTTGCAATATTACCTCTTTTACGTATATCTCCTTTGTGTTATTACTGTGCAAAGATTTGTTTTCTGCAAATGGTCCGTGACAGATTCGTAATATTTTCTCTGAAATATATAAAAAATAAAATGCTTGCAGAGGGCTATAAACACATGAAAATGAAGCAAGCCAGAAAATGAGGCAAGCCAGAGATGATGCACCAAGGCAATTAAGAGGGGTTCGCCTAAGAAGGTGACACAACCAGCCCAACTGAAGTGCCTCTAAGCAAATGCACGCAGTCTGGGTAATAAACAGGATGAATTAAGGGACGTTGTGTTGCTGAAAACACATGACAGTGGCTGTTACTGAAACTTGGTGGGATGACTCCCATGACTGGAATATAAGAATAGATGGATACAAGTCCTTTAGGAAGGATAGGCAGGGTAGGAAGGGAGAAGGTGTTGTCCTCTTCATCAGTGATCACATGGAATCAATGGAGCTCCACCTGGGGAAGGATGATGAACTGGTTGAGAGCTTATGTGTTAAGATTAAAGGGAAGACATATGAAGGTGATGTTACAGTAGGGGTCTGCTACAGGCCACCTGACCAGCAGGGCCAAGTAGATGAGGCCCTCCATAGGAAGATAGAAGTGGCTTCACATTCCCATGCCCTGGTCCTCATGGGGGATTTCAACCACCCTGACATCTGCTTGAGGGACAACACAGCAAGGCACCAGCAATCCAGACTGTTCCTTGAGTGCATCGATGACAACTTCCTCCTCCAAATGGTAGAGGAACCAACTAGGAAAGGTGCTATGCTGGACCTTGTTCTTACCAACAGGGAAGGGCTGGTGACCACCATAAGGCTGAGGGACAACCTTGGTTGTAGTGACCATGAAGCACTGGAATTCAAGATCCTCAGGGCTCCGAAGAGGATATATTCTAAGCTCACGACCCTGGACTTTGGACATGCAGAATTTGGTCTCTTCAGGTATTTGATGGTCAAAGAACTGTGAGAAAAAGCCCCAGAGAGAAGGGCAGCCCAGGACAGCGGGTCAATTTTTAAGGATCACCTTCTCGGTGTCCAGGAGCTATGTATCCCAACAAAGAGAAAGGAAGGAAAGAATGCTAGGAGACCTGCTTGGATGAACAAGATGCTCCTGGACATACTGTCTCATAAAAAGAATCTATACAAGGAGTGGAAGAAGGGCCAACTAGAATGGGGGACAAATAAGGAAGCTGCCCAAAGAGCAAGAGAACTGGTTAGGAAAACTAAAGCTCAGTGGGAGTTAAATCTAGCCATGGAGATCAAGGGGAACAGTAAAAATTTCTATAGATATATTAATGCAAAAAAGAAGACTAGAGAAGGTGTGGGCTTCCTCAGAAAAGAAACAGAAGAACTGGTGACAGATGATATGAAGAAGGCTGAAGTTCTCAACAGATTCTTCACCTCAGTCTTCACTGGCAAGGGCTGCATCCACACCCCCACAGAGAAGATAATGGCAGGGGCTGAAAGCTAGAAGAGCCCATGGTAAATGAAGATCAGGTTCGTGACCAACTGAAGAATCTGAAAGTTCACAAGTCCATGGGACCCGATGGAATACACCCACGAGTACTGAGGGAATTGGCAGATGATGTTGCTAAGCCACTCTCTATTGTATTCCAAAAGTCATGGCAGTTTGGTGAAATCCCCACAGACTGGAAAAGGGGAAACCTAATCCCCATTTTTAAAAAGGGGAAGAAGGATGATCCTGCAAACTATAGGCCAGTCAGTCTCACCTCTGTGCCTGGTAAGATCCTGGAGCATATCCTCCTGCAGGAGCTGCTGAGGCAGAAGAATAATGAAGACATGATTGGTTATAATCAACATGGCTTCACCAAGAGTAAATCGTACCTGACAAATCTGGTGGTCTTCTATGAAGAGGTCACTACATCAATAGACAGGGGAAGAGCAACCGACATCATTTACCTGGACCTGGGCAAAGCCTTCAACACTGTCCCGCATGACATCCTGGTCTCCAAGCTAGTGGAATATGGGTTTGATGGATGGACCACTCACTGGATAAGGAATTTGCTCGAAGGCCGCACCCAAAGAGTGGCTCTAAAATGATCCATGTCCAGGCAAAGGTCAGTGACAAGTAGAGTCCCTCAAGGATCACCACTGAGACCAGTCTTGTTCAATGTCTTCGTCGGCAACATGGACAGCGGCTTCAAGTCCTCCCTCAGCAAGTTTGCCAACGACACCAAGCTGTGTGGTGCAGTTGACAAGCTGGAGGGGAGGGGTGCCACCCAGAGGGACCTGGACAGGCTAGAGAAGTGGGCCCATGCCAACCTCATGAAGTTCAACAAGACCAAGTGCAAGGTCCTACATCTGAGTCGGGGCAATCTCAAGCACCAATATAGGCTGGGTGAAGATTGGCTTGAGAGCAGCCCTGAAGAAAAAGACTTGGGAGTGTTGGTGGATGAGAAGCTCAACATGAGCCACCAGTGTGCACTTGCAGCCCAGAAGACCAACTGTATCCTAGGCTGCATCAAGAGAAGCACGACCAGCAGGTCGGGTGAAGTGATTTTCCCCCTCTACTCTGCTCTTGTGAGACCCCACCTGGAATATTGCATCCAGTTCTGGAGCTCCTATTGCAAGAGGGATATGGGCGTGCTGGAGCAAGTCCAGAGAAGGGCCATGAGAATGATCAGAGGACTGGAGCATCTCTACAAGGACAGACTGAGAGAGTTGGAGTTATTCAGTCTTCAGAAGAGAAGGCTCCAAGGAGACCTTCTTGTGGCCTTCCAGTATCTGAAGGGGGCCTACAAGAAAGCTGGTGAGGGACTTTTTAGGAGGTCAGCTATTGATAGAACCAGGTGAAATGGATGCAAACTAGAGGAGGGTAGATTTAGGTTAGACATTTTGAGGAAGTTCTTCACTATGAGGGTGGGTAGGCAGTGGAACAGGTTGCCCAGAGAGGTTGTGGAGGCCCCATCCCTGGAAGCTTTTAAGACAAGGCTTAATGGGGTCCTGGGTAACCTGATCTAGTGGATGGTGTCCCTGCCAGGCAGGGGGTTTGGAACTAGATGATCTTTAAAGTCCCTTCCAACTCTGACAGTTCTACAATTCTATGATTCTCTGAAGCAAAATAACTAACAGAAATAAATGCATTGCTGCTGATGATGATCTATGTGTGGGCCTCAGTTTGGCTCAGCTTAGAGAAATGCAGATGGACAAATGTAAAATCAGTGCTGGGTAAAACTGGTATTTTGAGGGCAATCAAATGAACAATAAAAACAAGTTTAAGTTCAGCAAAAGCAGAACTTTCAGGTTTTCATACTGGTCACACATTTTAAATCAAGCTAAATACTTGATTACCTAAGACAAAAAAAATTCTGCTTTTTTAAAAAGTGCAGATAAATTTTGAAATACAGTTTCCCATTTTTTCTCCATTCCCACAGTTTTCTCTATATGTAGGGAGCTATTTCTTTTACTGTTTCTTAATACTTTGTGAAGAATTGTGGGAAAAAAATGCTCTAGGTACATCTCTATGCTATGTTTAGCTGTGTAGAGAAAAAGTGCCTTAAACTGAAGTTATAAGAGAACTTCTTCAGTTGCAAGCATCTGACCTGGCATCTGCCATGGTCTCAGAGAACAGCATAAGTGCCAATGCTGCCTTTCCTGGGAGGGATGTATCCTGAAGGGTACTTCTTACATAGATTGAAACAGATAAAGCAACCTTCTGCCCACCACATAGGTACTAACTTCATGTACACTGGAATCGAGTATATTGAGATAATTTCCCATGTCTAGTAAGCAAGATAAACTCCACTAGTATAAATCAGCACCATACTGATATAGGTGCATCCACACTCAGGCTTATGTCTTTGGCTACACAATGATACCTGTATAACAGCACTTTTACTGTAGTCTATTGTCTGTAGAAAAAAAGGAAGGATAACATTCAGGTGGGAAATCTAAAGTTTCCTGCTTCAACAGAAGTCTAACACCTGAAGCCCACAGGCAAGGCACAAAGCAGCTTCGCCTTTCCACATACCCTTTTCACTGAGCCATTAAGCTTGTCAAGGCAGCTCTGACTTGTTGATTGTAAAAAAAAACTAAAACAACTTTAAATAATAATAATAATAATAATAATGATAAATGAAGTACATACAAATATGTACAAAACCCAATACCTAACCCAAACACCCCTTGATGGTAACTCCGTCACCACTGATACTGTGTCAGAAGGCCTCAGCAGCAGATGGGAGTCAAGCTCAGGGGCTGGATCCTGGTACTGGGTGCAGGAACTTATGGATCAGGATCAAGGGCAGAACAGATAGAGTTCTCCCCCAATGCCGACCACCAAAGTGCAGGAGAAGAAAGAACCAAAAAAGAGAATAATCCAGCAAGGGGGAACTGACCCCCAGTATATATATCAAATATGACGTATATGGGATGGAATACTTCAGATGGTCAGTTTAAGGTCACCTGTCCTGTCCGCAAATCCCTGAAGATGCAGCTTTTACCCTGCACCCCAAAACATGAGACACAAGATTTAGCAGTGACCTTTCTTTGCATACCAATCCCTGGTAGTAAATCTAAACATTAGGCCTTATCACTGATAGAAGCTGGCAGTGTCTGCAAAACCATGTTGTTAGTCTCAGAAAGTGCAATTTCTCACAGGAGCTTCAACTTAAAAGTAAAATCACTGAACAGAATTAGTTCCGTTCTAACCCAAACTAGGACAGCAGCAAGTACCCATCAGGGTCCCAGTACTAGAAGAAAGGGCTACCCCTCACCTCTCTCCCTCAACCTACTGCTTTCCTGCTTTTCATGTTTAACGAATGCAGAAACCCTCAATCGATGATTAAATGGCTGCCATCAAAACCTTGCTACTGTGTCACTGTTTCTTTTGAATATACATGTGCTTTATGTTAGCACGGGGAGAATGTGGCTTCTGTTTTCTTTGTAATGTCCGAATTCGACAGCTCTTTGCCTGGGGCACTAATTCACTGAAAGCTCACTCTGCTGTGATGGCTAACAAAAGGCTTTTCATGGAGTGGGCACCTACCCTGCAGGTATGGCACTGACCCTCCCCAGCTGTTTGACATGGGACATTCAACAGCCATCAAATGGCAACACCTTTCTGTTAACAGTGGTACAGAAAGCAAACCAAACCCTTCTTTTTCACACATTTTTCTCAGTTGTCTCTGTTGATAAAATCTAACACCAGCTACTAGCATCCTTCAAGAAATGTGTGTAAAGAATCTAAACATCCCACTTGCTTCCATTTTCAACATTTTTCAGAACTGTACTGAAGCTGAAGACGATAATCAAGCTATTTTCTTCCCCTAATAGCTTTTCTGGACCAGTGAGTCTATCCAATCCTGCTGACTTTTTCTGTAATAACAGGTGGCAGTGCAGAGAAGCTGCTGCTGCCAGGGAGTCTTGCGCTAACAAGAAATTCTAAAAAGTAATAAGTTAAGTTTCTACAAGCCTTTCGTATTACTTAATGTCTTTGCTATGAGAAGCCAATGATGATGTAAAAAAATTATTTAGTATTCCAAGAAAGAATGTAAAAAATATTTTTTAACTGAAATTTCTTAGCTCACCTCTACTTTTAAATACTACTTTAACTGGAGAAGGAAATGCCCTCACTGAATACATAAACTTCTTATAAAGTATAAACATGCTTTATTTTTTTAACAGGAAAATATAAATCTCTTTGTGTCCATATCTGTAAGCTGTAAGTCAGTGGGTTCCCTTCGACTGGAAAAGACTCTTGCACAGAAGCTCACTTAACTTTTCCAGTGCTGGCATGAAATTATTCGAACAATTTGAGAAGAACCTTTACTATCATAATCCTCTTCATTTTTTCACCCAGCCAAACCCCTCTTCACTCTCTCATGCTAGCTGATATATTTCTCTGATGAGCAGCTCCCAACATGGTTTTCCTGCCTCTAAGAGACCCTGTGGTGCTCATCTTCCTGTTCTCTATCAAAAAGAGCTCCACAAAACCAAAGCACTTCCTTAGATTTTGCAACCTGAGCCTTATCCTCCTGCCCATCTCACACAATCCCTGTTGTTACCAATCTCCTGCATCTCCTTTTGGAGGAAGACAGGCAATGTCTTGTCTAGACAGCGTCCTCTCTAGGAAGTTGCATAGATGCAGCTGTACCACCAAAGCTCTTCAGATTGGGTGCATCTAATCTCTCTGCCCAACCTCACCAGGCTAACACAACTGTATTTGCTGTTTCACACAGAACCAGACATCAAACTGCAATGTGTGTCATGAGAAGCTTAAAATTTAAATACAGTTAAAGCTGGAGATCCTGGACAGCACAAAAGGAGACCAAGGTTCTTTTCATTTTAAGTATTAAAATTTGGGGATTATTTACATGGAAATTTGTGACCTCCAGTGCAGAGGTGAAAGGTAGGCAAAGTAGGAAAAAGCAACAGTGGCAAAAGAAATGCTGCAAGATCCCTAGAGCACTGGCTGTTTTCAGTCTCCACAAACACCTCAGTGTGGCTTTATGACATTGGGGAGATACCTGCATTGCAATACATATATCTTTACCTCTGACTTATGTCCTCTGCCTTTCTTCTTAAGTAACACTTTTTCCACAGACTTCATTTTTAGTCCTTCTTGCTTATATTAAAGCAGGACTTGGTCCTCTAAAATGTCATAGTTTTCAATTTAATTGCTTGGAAGGACCATACCTGAGAACTAGTAACTACAAACTCCTCTTCAGCAAATTATCTCTAGGGTTAAATCTTCTCTTTTGCATGCATTTGTAGAATACTTTATAGCTGTTCCTAATTAATAAATGCTAGTTTCAAATACACATGCAGAACTTAACATTTAAACCCATTTTCTCTGCTCCTTTCTTATTTTAATATTGCAATTCACATTTTGAGTCTTACTGTCCCTGAGAATAACTACCACTTGATAGCTCACTAGGAGGAGTTAAAAAAATAAAAAATGGATGGAGTTCAGAAAAGAGCAACAAAAAAAGATCAAAGGCTAGAGAGACACACTCATGGGAAATTACCTTAAAAAGCAAGTATGTACAGCTTAACCAAACAATGACAGAAAGGTGGTGATAATTGGAATATCTGAAGGTTGTAAACAATGAAGTTCTGTGATACCTTGTCCCAAGATGCTCAAGGGGAATATGACTGCAAAGACAAGCTGGAAATTCTTCCCCATCATCCAGAAGAACAAAACTTTGCAGACAACTTCTGTTGGGAGGAAACAGGAGTGCAGTCTTGTGCCCAGCAAAACACTGGGCATGAAGGATGGGCAACCTGTGGGGATGAGAGAGAAGTGATCTGCAGCAGGCAAAGGGCAATGGACTCAGTAGCATCTAGAAGTCCCTCACAGCTTACCCTGAAATATTGTAGTGCAAGTGGCCTGGGACTCTTTCTATCATCCTCCACAAATACAGCACAGTTTCACAACTTCAGTGCTCTCTCAGGGGATCAAGATTCTGTAAATTCGTTAGCTGGTTTCTCACCCTTCTGTGTTTGGGACACAGTCTGGAGCCCCCTTTGCCCTTTTCCTCAGGGTTGAACATTATTTAATGAAATAAAAATAAAGACAGCTCTCCTTAGTCAAGTATTCTTCTGCCCCATATTAGTGCAACTGTCTTTTATTAAAAAAAAAACAACTGCAGAAACGTGTTTGAGAATTATTTTCAAATCACTTTGAAATATAGAACTTCCCCTCTTCTTTGACACCAGACCCACACCTGTGGACATTCACACACTTTTAACCTATGCACTATGGTATTCACCTCCACTGTTAATTCCATTTCATCTATTTTCAAACCAACAGAAAAGTGCCTCATGTCTAAATGCATTTCCCAGCCCTTCTGCTACAGACACTTCTCAGGGAGAGTTTACAGAGATTTTTCCTTCTCCCTGTAGTGGTTTTGCCCAGGCCACTTCCCTGGCAGCCAGCTTGTAACTGGCTTGTAACCAGGGAAGTGGTCAGAAGGTCCCAGTATTCCATGCAATTCCACGTGACCAGCAGTATAAATAAGGAGAGCAGAAGCCGACTCGCTCTCTTCCCTCCAGTGGACTCAGAGACGCAGCTTCTCTGCTATCAGTCCTGCCCGTGTGGGGGAGTGAGGCCTTGTAGGCCTTGTGGAGCAGCGGTTCCTGCACTTCGACAATAGTAGTAGTGAGATTTATTTTCTTTAACTTACATATCTGTTTCGGTTTCTCCTCTCTGTTTCCTTTTTCCCTCATCCCTTTTTCCCTTCCCTTCTCCCTTTCCCTTCCCCTCCCAGGGGGGTGTTTTGGGGGTTCCATCTACTTTGTATATGGTATTATTTAGACATATGTATTAATCTCTAATATAATTTAATTATCTTGGACTCTCTAATTGTCTTATAGTTTTTTTCATTACTCTGAGAAGGAAGGGAAGGGGGGAAGAAAGCTTGCACTGTGGGTTTGGGTATTTTTGGCAGAAAGCCAGGTCCAAACCATCACACTCCCTATTCTTCCTTTTTTGGTCCTTATTCAGGCCATTCTCCCTTCTTGCCTAGATTTCCTAACCATACTGTATCAGACACCCCAACCCCACCTGACCTGACAGCAACATGTCCCTACTGGACTCAGGCAGACTAAAACATAGAGCTGCAAAGATACTTAGATTCCTATCTCACATTCCTAATTTTGCTGTTGTCATTGTTAATCTGACCTATAACTCTCTGAAAAAAAAGGGTTTTACAAACCAGAAAACAATCAGGAGGAAAACTGAGAAGATAAATTTCAACACTTAAATGGATATTAGGACTTGATTGACTTCATGGAGTGCTTATAAAAGATCACTAACCACATGACAGTGGTGGTAAAACAGAACCCGTACCCTGACCAGTACTTCGGAGTCTCGCCAGGTGTGAATCAGGAATTGCCTTGCAGACTAATGCTAAGATTACTAAAAATACAACCAGAGGAACGTCAGATTGGTATAAGGAGGTGTATCCCTTCTGTAAAAGACCTTGATGAAGTACTGTGCCCATTTTTCAGTGTGTACTTCAGAAATAAAAAAAAAAAGGTTATGGATTAAAACGAGCTTTGGAATTCTTCACAGTGAAACTCCTGAGCAGCTCAATCTGCTTCACCTTATTCAAAAAGGTTAAAAACATGACTTTATTATGACTTACAGCAGCTTACAACACATTGCAACAGATTCTGTGGGAAAACATCTTCAGATTTCAGGTAGCTTTCCAACCAAAATTGCAGAACAAGGTCCAACTCTTGGAGGCTGAAGCTAATTGCAACCAGGAGGAACACTGGTTGAGGATTAGAAGTAAACAGTAGAAAAACCACCTCATGTAGATGTTTTGATTCTTTATTACTCAGAGGCTTCAAAACAGGATGAAATGGTGCTGTTTTAACACAGGAGTTGTGTGTTTAGCAGAACGAAAGTACCCGACTTACTTAATAGTCCTCATGTCTACTTAAGTCCTATGAACCTATACATCATTTCTGAGCTGCCATCAGAGAGAAACAAACCAAACTTCATGGCTTACAAGGTATCCTGCTTCTACCAATACTTTAAGTCATCTATCCTATTTGATTAGGGGTGTAAAAATGACAAATAATATAATCAACACTTTCATCACTTCGAGGTCTATAGTTTATGGGAGTATAACTCCACTACTAGGTGGAAATGAACTGTAATGCATAGCAGAAAGCTCCATGAGAAACAGAGTCAAACCAGAAGTATACACCACACAAGTGTCTCACAGGTCCCCTAACCAAATTAAACCTCCAGAACCAAATTAAAAGTCAAAACCCTTGCCTGGTCCCTGTTCCAGGTACTGAGCTCACGAGATACCTGTTCCTCACTGAAGCAACAGCAAGGAGACCTCCTTTTAGCCTACTTGATAGCAGGGCAATGCACCCAGGTAGAAATGCATAGATTTGCCACACAGCCTTACCTTTTTATCTGCAGGCTCCTGAAGGCTGGGCTAAAGATTTGCCTGGGTTTAAAGTTTCTAAATAGCACATTATCAATCTTTTCCCTTAAACGGGCCCTTAGTTTTGTTGTTTTTCCTCGGGATGCCAATAAAACCCAAATCAGGTGGAAAATATCCATTCACCCTTTCCTGTCCTGACTCAGTGTGACATCTCTGAGTGTTTTGTATAGCCCATTTTTAAAATTCTTGGTATGCTCAATGTCTTCCAAGTGTCCATTAACCTGTATCAATTCAGAGTATAATTTTAATAACTAAAGTTTGAGTGAATGATTTGATTTTCAGGGTACTGCTGTAAAGGCAGGATAAAACATCAGAAAATGTCTCCTGGTAGGCCTTCACAAGTTTGCGGGGATGCTATGATGTGCTGTAGATTTAGTAATTCTTAGGCTAATGAAGAGGATGTTTGCTTAAGCTGCATGTATTCGTTTGCCAAATGGAGTACTGTATTTTCTATATTCCATCCCAGTCAAGTGTCCTGGTACCATGGCTCAGATATTCAGGGTTTTTTTCACTTTCAGTGGTAAGTTGTCGAGGGTTGAGGCTGGGCCAACCACCCACCCAATGACATAATACTCCCTGTTACCCCTTTCCCTCCAACCCCAACAGGAAGGGAAAGGGGATAAGAGAGACAGAGAGACTTCTGGATTGGAAAATAAAAATAAAACTACTTTAAATAATAATAATAATGATAAATGAAATATATACAAATATGTACAAAATCCAATACCGAACCCAAACTCTCTCTTGATGGTAACTATGTCACCACTGATACTGCGGCAGTAGGCCTCGGCAGCAGATGAGAGTCAGGCTCAGGGGCTGAATTCTGGTACTGGATGCAGGAACTTAGCGATCACTGAGCCACAGCAGAAAACGAAGACCAGAAAAGAAGAATAACTTTGCAAGAGAGAATAATCTAGTAATCCTAGCAAGCAAAAGCTGACCCCCAGTTTATATATCGAATATAACGTATATCACAGAATCACAGAATAATAGGAGTTGGAAGGGACCTCAAAAGATCATCTAGTCCAAGCCCCCTGCCGCGGCAGGATTCCCTAGACCAGGTCACACAGAAGCGCGTCCAGACAGGTTTTGAATACCTCCGTAGAAGGAGACTCCACAACCTCTCTGGGCAGTCTATTCCAGGGCTCTCTCACCCTCACTGTGAAAAAATGTCTATGTGCATTCACACGGAACCTCCTATGCTTCAGCTTACAGTCATTGCCTCTTGTCCTGTCACTCGGCTCCACCGAGAAGAGCCTGACCCCATCTTCCCGACACACACCCTTCACGTATTTAAAAGCAGAGATGAGGTCACCCCTTAGTCTCCTCTTCTCCAAGCTAAAGAGACCCAGTTCCCTCAGCCTTTCCTCATAAGGAAGATGTTCCAGCCCCTTCAGTATCTTGGTGGCTCTGCGCTGGACTCTTTCCAGCAGTTCCCTCTCCTTCTTAAATGGAGGGGCCCAGAACTGGACACAATATTCCAGATGCGGCCTCACCAGGGTAGAGTAAAGTGGAAGAAGAACCTCTCTTGACCTACTAACCACACCCCTTCCAATACACCCCAGAATCCCATTGGCCCTCCTGGCCACAAGAGCACAGTGCTGGCTCATGGTCATCCTTCCATCCACCAGAACCCCCAGATCCCTTTCCCCTTCACTGCTCTCCAACAGCTCAGTCCCCAACCTATACTCATACATGGGGTTCTTCCTTCCCAGCTGCAAAACTCAACACTTGCACTTGTTGAATTTCATTAAATTTCTCCCCGTCCAACTCTCCAGCCAGTTTAAGTCACGCTGAATGGCAGCACAACCCTCCGGTGTGTCAGCCACTCCACCCAGTTTAGTGTCATCAGCAAACTTGCTGAGAG
>VWZX01011153.1:68241-99962 GCA_013399015.1 Galbula dea | reverse complement strand
TCTTATTATCTTTTGTCACCAAGGCACCCACCTCATTCAGCAGGGGGCCTACATTGCCTCTAGTATTTGTCTTTTGGTCAATGTATTTGAAGAAGCCCTTCCTATTGTCCTTAATCTCCCTTGCAAGGTTTAATTCCAGAGAGGCCTTGTCTTTCCTAGTTGCCTCCCTACAACCTCTGACAACAGTCTTGTACTCCTCCCATGTAGTCAGCCCCTCCTTCCATGACTTGTAGAATCTCTTCTTCCACTTCAGCTTGCCCAGCAGTTCCTTACTTAACCAAGCAGGTCTCCTGGCTACCCTTCTCGGTTTTCTACGTGTTGGGATGCTCTGACCTGGTGCTTGGGAGAAGCGGTCCTTGAATGTTAACCAACTCTCTTGGGCCTCTTTATCTTCTAGTACCCTGCCCCATGAGATTTCCCCTAGCAATTATATGTGTTGGAATACTTTAGTTGGTCAGTTTAAGGTCACCTGTCTTGTCCGCAAATCCCTGAAGATGCAGCCTTTACCCTGCACCCCAAAACATGAGACACAAGATTTAGCAGTGACCTTTCTTTGCATACCAATCCCTGGTAGTAAACCTAAACATTAGGCCTTATCACTGACAGAAGCTGGCAGTGTCTGCAAAACCATGTTGTTAGTCTCAGAAAGTGCAATTTCTCACAGGAGCGTCAACTTAAAAGTAAAATCACTGAACAGAATTAGTTCCGTTCTAACCCAAACCAGGGCATAAGTGAAGCAGCATTCATTGCCAATTCCTCTGCTTTTAAGATCCCCCTCAAGAAATGTCCTCCAGACACACTCCTAGTTGGGATAAATGATTTATCTGACCCTCTTGGAGATATGCCGCTTCCACCGGCTACTAGCAAAATTTCTCATTAGGCTTGTTAGTTAGAATTATACATGAACACAACTCAGCATAAGTTCTGCATTTTTTTTGACCAGAACTAATATTTGAAGTGTTAGCTGTTTGTAATGTGCCACCTGTACAGTCTCCTGTGTCACACAGCATTTTCTATACTCCCTTAGCAGATATATGTCATTTACACAAGGCATTTATGAAGTGTCTAAATAAGCGGTCTCAAATTCATATTCATACTCTTTGTAACACTTTTGCCACTAACAGTTTATGTAACAGAAACTCAGTTTTCCCCTAGGAAACTGTATCCAAGGGTTTAAACACTGCACTAATTACTGGAGCTGTGCACTCATAGGGGGTGAATCCAGCCATACCAACAGAAGTCTGCCAGTTTACTTCAGCTGAACATCTACCTGTTGTGTTTTATTTGAATAAACACTAGATATCCGTTTCGAATGTTTGTAAAACTTAGTTAGCAAGAAGTGAACTATAGTTTAAATGCAGCTGCTGCAAGTTAAGGGCTGCAAAACCTGACTATGTGCTGCCATTTTGATCCCACATTAAAATTCCCTGAGAGCAAACTGCCCCAGGTTTCTCTTTCAGGACCCTTGAAGCAAAAGTGGAAAATCAGCTTACAAAGTCAGAGAGATAAGGATAATTTTTGCTCTTCAGGTGTAATAGAAGATGTAATACCATTACTAGTGTTGTAGGTAGATACAGGAAGAAATATATATTGAGTGTATACAAGGATTATAGAGGTAACAGAAATGCTCAACTGTGAAATGTATCAAGGAAGGTCTTTGGTTCAAGAGCTTACCTGGATATGGATCAGGTGGAAAATACTCTTTTTTGGCAACAGCAGCAAAGACCTGGATGTTCTTCAGAGTTAAAGCCTGTTTATATGTGTGAAGGTGGGTGAATGTGTCTAAAAGAACTGACGTGCCTTGTTTTAGTTGCACATATGATTCACCAACATAATTTTGTACATATCTCCTGAAGATTGACACCATTACAAGGCCATGTTAGATTTTGGCTGCATGTTCCGTAATGTGCTTTAGGATTTCCTACTGCTGCATTACCACTGAAAATACCATGCTGATTCTGACCACAAAAGCTCCCACTCAATTTGGAATTACCACAGTCAGCACAAAACTCCTTGATTCAATTAATAAAATGCATTGGATAAGATGGCTGGACACATAGAAAGCTTCTACAAAAATTTTTGGGGTTTGGGTTCAGTATTGGGTTCTGTGTATATTTGTATATATTTCATTTAACATTGTTATTATTATTAAAGTAGTTTTAGTTTTATTTTCCAATCCACAAGTCTCTTTGTCTCCCTTATCCCCTTGGGGGCGGGTAATAAGGAGCGTCTGTCCATGGGTTGGTGGTCGGCTCAGCCTCTACCCTCGACAGCTTTGAGATACTGTTTTCATGCAATAGACAATGTTGCTATACCACAAGCTCTAAAGTTTATCATCAGACATTTCTTGTTTTTTTCTGACAGAATTATCAGAAAAATTCAGATCTTTAAATAACACAAGCATTCAGCAT
This sequence comes from Galbula dea, assembly GCA_013399015.1. Lineage (NCBI taxonomy): Eukaryota > Metazoa > Chordata > Aves > Piciformes > Galbulidae > Galbula > Galbula dea. The sequence continues at coordinate 97,551 of VWZX01011153.1, read as the reverse complement.
TAAGTGTAAGGTTGACTGGGAACTGAGAGAGTTCAGTACAGCATAATATGTGTAATAATTGGTTTTAAGGAGGTGGAAAAACAAGCTTATTTATAAGGGATTTTAATGTTGGCACATATTTTGCATGCAAATACAAATTCATGCACATTGTTAATTTGTCTGCCTCACCAATTGCTCCATGTCATTAACTCCTGCCCATTAAACAGACCCTGGCAGATTTCTGAAAGCACTTTCTTCCAAGGAAGTTATTAGATGGATATTCTTGAAAAGGTTCCAGCAACATCTCAGCTACATTGGAATTTCCAGAATATTTATGAATGCATAACAACTCAGGGTTGGATGTAGCTGGATACAAACTAACATTCTCAGAACAGAAATTAAAATTGGGTAAGGTGCAACTTCATTGCTTGGGTGAAGCAGTGACATATACTTCTACTTCTGAAAAACCTCTTCTATACTTCAGAGACTCCTGTCCATGGAAGAACTTGAGCAACCAGGAATCAGGGTGACTTTGTATAAAAGCATCTTCATATTTCAGAGTAGTGATGTTACATATCACAGAGGCAATGTCAACTTTAGGCTCCAGAATGCTATACTAGTACTGATGTTACTGGGGACACCCTTCTAACTTCTAAATTGTAGATTAATGGCTTTTTTTCCAATACAAAGACATTAAGAAGTACACAGACAGGTGTGTGAACACGCTGTAGAAAAAAGGAAGGTCTGAGAGTGATTTAAGAAAATTAATCAATATTTTACTCATGGAAAGGTTTATTCTCGGTGCCGGGTGCGCAGGGAATAACTCCACCAAAAATACGCACACCTTGCCGCTTGAACCATGCTCTATTTATGATTACATATGCAACAGGCTACCATCTACAAAGCAGTACATGTGTACAATTGAAACTATCAACGCAGCTACAAAGTATTACATATGCAACAGGCTACCATACACATTCATTAACTTTCATATACCACCACCCTAGGTCCCCCTTTGTTATACGCCAACCCATCTTTGTATTCGGGAATCAAGATGTCAAATTGGAGATCGAGTCCAGCCGATCTTTGGTTTTGTCTCAGTCCCCTCCACCCAGTTTTGATCCTTCTGTTCAGTTTCTTTGTCTCTGTTCAGTCTTTATCTCTACAGTTTCTTTTGTGTTGTACCCCACGCCCAGATTGTCCCACTATCTAGTAGATTGCCCCGATCCAGTCTCAGCCATCCTCAGCAAATATACAACGTTAGTTTTGCCTTAATCAAGGGGATACTTGTGTTTAGGGAAACACTACAATGTCAAACAGACCCTTGCATAAATGTGTCAAAAGCAAATGCAGAAGACATGAATTCTACATTATCATTTGCTTTAAAAATCATTGCATGTAACTCTATAGCTTATATATATGCCATATATATCTAGCTATAGAATTACTTCTAGTTGGAATGAAATGTCCATAGGCAGTACCTGCGCGAATGACTGGAAGATTAGAGAGCTGAAAGAATGGGGTCTGCTGAGTCTAAAGAGCTAGAAGGGGACATTGCAGCAGCTTTCTGTTAGGTAACAGGTTGTTGGAAAGAGGAAAAGAATAATGACATCTCCATGCCCATGAGGGATGGACTTCAGCAGGAAAGGGTCAAAACTGAAGTTGCAAAAGGATTGAAGTTAGATGCAAGGAAAAAGAAATTCTAAATCCCACAAAACTTCTAACATTAAGAAGAGCAAAAGAATTTCCTTTGTCCAAATGGAAAGGACTTTTGGAAGATGAGAACAAATATCTGATTTGGAAATAGATTTTCGTCTCCTTTTTTTCAGCCACAATTGTACATTGTCCTTAGCTTGATGACGGCTTTTCCTCCCCTCTTCCTTAGATTTGAAAGGCTATGCACCTCAGCTACTTATCCCATCCTATCCTTATCCCATCTGTTCTGGTCTGGTTTTCTAATTACTTTTTAAAATGGCTTTTAATTATTTAGCCACAAGGCCCAAATTCATTGACTAGGCACTTGGTGGTCATTTCTATACATATTATTTGATGACTACACAAATTAATTACAGATCTGAAGATCCTAAAAGGCAAACAAGAAATGAGTACACAGTTCTCAGTGAAAGAAAATCTGATCTAATCACAAGGGTTTGTGTGGTTAATGTCTTTGCTCACTATTGCAGATGATCTTTTGGTGACTATTTATTCAGACTGTGAGATGCTTTATGAAATTAGCTTTATCTTTCTGTAAAAATAGCATTATCATGCAAAACCTCTCATTTTCATGCAGGGAATATTTTAGCAGACCAAGGACGTGAGAGCCTGTTTGCACAACCCAGCCTGCGGTCCTGAAGGCTATGTCCTTGAAGATAGGGGAAAAATAGTAAGGCAAGATAAGAGGGAGCTAGGCAAGGTATGCTAACTGTAGAACTGAGAGGTTCTAACCCGAGAGGGGGGTTGATGTAGCAGTGTGTGTAGATTTAAATGTAACCAATTATGTTAGAAACGATTAGTAACAAAAGTGCGTGAATAAGTTAGTTTAGCCAATAGTAGCTTTGCTTTATCTGTGTGAACCCTGTAAGACCTTATAAAAGTGCTGTGATATAAACAATAAACAAAGTTCACTCTTACCTCTATGAGGACTCTGTGAATATTCGGATCGGTCATTCCTTCATTTTCACACTGAGCATCTCCAAAGCATTTTTCATCAGTTTCTAACAGTCCATTATTTCCTGCATGGTTAACCACAGCTACATAATAGGGAGGGTTTTTCCAAAAGAGATATGCTTTAGTTTTCTGACTATTAAGAGTCTGTTTGCTTTAAAATATATCTTTTATGTAAGAAAACAAAGGTGTTATTCAGTATATTTTCATATATTTTTAAATGTTGTGAATCTGACTAAAAGCTATATAGGAACTACTAGGCAATCTTTCACAGAAAATGACAAGCAATACAATATTAATCAAGCAAAAAAGGCAAAAGCTCTGACGGACAATGAGTAATGTGAGCAGTTGCTTACTAGGTTGTATTATATTAATTTGTTGCCTTACACATGTCAAAAGACTTATGGAAGGAGAAGCAGTTTTGCCCAGCTCCCAATAATAGAAGAATTTTTCCCAAATTAATACCATTTTTAAAGGGAAAAAAATATTTCAGTTGCATTTGTTTCTATCTCCAGATATGAATCACAGAAGACATCTTCCAACCACACCACATTTCAGCCAAACTCTGTCAGTAAGGTTCAAAGCAGTCCATGGAAGGACATCAAGGAAAGTAAACACTGTCTACAATAAACGGCAACTAGTGGGGTAGAAAAGTGCTATCTTAAATGAATTGAAGTAAATGAAATTTTACATTTGCAGAATAGAATTGTACTAACCAGGCAACAATCAGAGCCCTGTTACAATGGAATGTGGCCTTCATATGGACAGATTTGAAGTATGCCTTCGGAGTAACCCAGGCCCACGCAACCTGTGCTATTAACATCACAAAGGAAGTACGTAAAACATGCCACAGAAGTTCTGCAGTTCATGCATTATGAAGGGCATCAAAACAGTAGCACTGAACAGGAAGTTGGGAACCAATTTGCCAGATGTGACAAGGAAGGTGCTATCTTGAACTAAAGATGGTAAATTCCAACCATTACAGGTAAAATGATCGGAGATGTAGGGGGTAAATAGCAAGCAAATCGGTGGGCATATACCACAGATGGACAGATAATAATCCTGTCTGCCTTCTTATGGATAGTAGTCAGGGAAAAGCATAACAAAACACATTGGGGAGCAGACACTTTGTGAAATTATGTAAACCGAAGATTGGTGAGTCACAACTTATATACCGCTGCCAAACAAACTACACGACAGTGCAAGATTTGGTTGAGGAATAATTCAGCAAATAAAATTAAAATTGGGACAGTTGGTAAAGGGAATTTCCTAGGGCAACAATGGCAATAGATTTATTCTGAACTCCCCAGAAAAAGGTGGGGGTGTTGGTATTCGTTGATGTTAATAAATACTTTTTCAAGTTGGCTAGAGGCTTTTTCTTGAAGGACAAACAAAGCAAGAGAGGTCACCAAAGCCCTACTGGATGAAGTGATACCTTGATTTGGAGTAATATAATCAGATCACAGAATAGAGGTATCCACTTTTGTGCCTAAACAAAACAGCAGGTCAACCCTTGTAGGAGAATAAGAGTGGACCATTCCAGGTGTTATTGGTCAGAGAACAGCCAGCCTGGATACACACTTCACAGGTTAAGAAGACTCCAGGAAAATGGACAGCAGAGTCTACAGAAGGACTCAAAATATGGCTTACACTATCATAACAGGACTCTGTTTTGTTGCATCACAAGCATGGAACAATAATGTCTATGTTCTTAAAGATTATTGTTAATGCTACTAGGGTAAAGGATTGTTGTGTATGTACCGCCATTCCCCAAGAGGATATGGAGGTTCCTTTACATGGAATAGCACCCACCCACTGGAACTATGTTCCTAATATCTGAGAGACCCAGTAATCATGGAGGGCATTATTTGTACGATAATAATACCTATGAGCTGGGACCACCGTTTGACTTACAAGAATCAAATGGTATAATTAGCCAGTGATAATAAGTGTAAATGTAAGCCTAAAACTCAGGATAAATGTGAATGCCTGGGAAAATCAGGAGCCCAAAATTTTATCTGAAATGATGGGTGAAAATTTGATGAACAGGACCACAATTTAGGTGGTTCCTACCTTGGTTAGGTGTTAGTGAATTGGACTGAAATAGTACCAATTGTTAATATTACAGCTGGTACCACTGAGCAATTAAAGGTGGAGGTAAAAATCCTCGACCCAAGTAGTTTTGCAGAACCAGAAAACATTGGAATTTTTTGGATCTGTTAACTGTGAAAGAAGGAGGAGTTTGTGCTATTATAAAAATTCTTGTAAGGTAATACATGAAGTGGCTGAGAATGATACCACATGGGGCTTCAAGGAGTTGTGGAATAAGCTAACCTTGTGACTTCCAAACTGAAATTGGGTTAAACAGCTGTTTGCAGGGATCATAATTAGGTTGGTTTGGGGAATAATTTTGTGCACATTCTTGAAATGTGCCACGCGGTATTTTCAGAGCTCGGCATCAGATTATGGGACCTGGAAAAGAGAAAACTCTGACATCGAATTGAGACAGGGAACTATTTTGCTCAGGCTCCTAGAATCAAATGGAATATTATAACTTGCAAAAGAATTTGCAAAGAAAAGGGGGGCAATGAATTGAAGCAAAAGAAAATTATATTAGCAGACTAGATTGTACTAGCAAGCAGGCAATGAGGGCCCTGTTACAATGGAATGTGGCCTTGAGGTAGGCCTATTGTCTAACCTAAGATATGTGGGATAAGCAAAAATCCTCTGCTGAGTTCAGCTGGTTGTCTACACTGTGATGAGGCAAACAGAGGCCCCCGAAGACCACCCAAGGACTATAATATATATGTGCTAAAAGGGACAGTGACGCATATAAATGACTGTATAATTATTAACAAAGGTCTTGAAAAATATCATAAATGCGTATGTACATCTAGTATAGAAGAGGTGTGAGTAACTAACAGAGACACACACAATTTTGGAGGAATGATCCCCTCTGTGTGCAGCACTGCATTAAAAGAGTACCTGCTTAATAACATTTTGGTGTTATTGAGTCTCCTTAACAGAACACCAAGCCTACCTGCACCTAGCCTGCCACTTCGTTGAGCAGTGTTAGAAGGCAAGGGGGTTTGGATGTTCTTTCTTCAAATCATAAGTGAATTTGATCGTCTGTTTTTCCTGAAGCAATGCTCAGCACTCAGAGCATGTGTGTAACCAGTGTCTATTGGAAAGCCATGAATATGTTGAAATATGTGAGACCTTTATTCCTAGCTTTTAATTTCTTCTACCTTTGAATATTCATTTAAGAGGACAAAGTTATCATCAGATTATGCTGATGGAGATTTTTATCATGCATTTGATAATCCACTTTCTGCTGAATTCCACCCTAGGTCAGTATCTATCTCCTGGGTCAAGAGTCATGTGGACTGGTATCAGTACTTGAGCACTACACCATTTTTATGGCATGTCTCCAGGGTTAAGCTATACATGGTCTATAGGAAGTGTCCCCAACCTTCCTGACTTTATGGTCAGAGGCACCACCACTGACAACATGTGCAAAGGGAATTTCCCCTCCCAAAAAGGCAACAGTTTTTCCAAGGGAAGGGCCTTGGAAATGACTTTTTTCTGAACAAAACCCCAGAAATAATGAACAGTTTTCTCTCAAGCTGTTTCTTATTGACTCAGGTTGCTCAGGCAAGGGTTTGGGTATAAATCCAGTACAGTCTTGCACCTACAATACAAACTTTAATGTATAGCTTACTAGTGAAAAGACTAACAATAGCACTTCATGCTATGTATAGAAATAGAAAACAAGGGAGAAAAAAAGCACAGAGAGGGTAACTGTGGAAAAAAATAGACATTACAGAATTAAAAACATGTAAAGGGGAAGTTTTAGAACTAATGGTACCCAAACAAAGCCATAAAAATTGGCTGATACTTTCAGTGAAATTCCTCTTCCTAACAGAAAGATTTCAAATATTTTGCTATGATTTTTTTTGTACAGTTGTCAGAAATTCCATGTTAGCTTTCTGAGAGTAACAGAGAAAATGGCAAAACAGGAAAGAAGTCCTCACTCAAAGATATGGAACCCTTTGCAAAGAAATCAAAAAGTACCACCCTCACCCTGATATTTTATCAATATAATGCCAAACGTGAGAGCTAATGCCTAATTCTCCATGCACACACTACAGTTATTATCCAAATTAGTATTTGCAAACTAACCATGACACAGATGCAGACGTTTGAGTTGGTTTCTTGCAGCTCAGCTAAGATCCCTCGAAGCTTATTTCCTTAAGAACATTGGCACCTAAACTAATAACAGAAACCAGAGGCACTTATTCACTAATATCAAGAGAAAGAGTATCAGATACCTGACAGTTAAAGAATCTTAAAAAGAAAGCAAAGATGCTCTTCTAATGAAGATGACTTAAATTCCTTAGGCAAAGCAGCAGTATCTTCCTTTGGAGAGGTAACAAGGAAAAACGAAGAACAAACTAAAACACTGCAATTAAAATGTCATTCCCCTGGAAGAAGATCAATGGTCCATGCAAATGCAGAAAAACTAAAGTGCTGCAACTGTGAGAGGTTTGCCCCAAGCACTGGAAAAGATTTAGTTTCCCTCTTTTAAATTTTTTTTTTATCCTCCTGCTAGAGAATTCCTTGAGTTCCAGCTCATTAAAAGGGATAGTTTCATTAGGGTCCTGTGCAAAGAGGGACTGCTCCTGTGTGTACTGGCATTGAATCATCCTCCTGTACATTAACAGTGTGGGTAAGTGAAGCAGAAGAATTACCCACGAATGTCTGAGTAATAGTTTTTCATGGAGAATCTCATACAACCGCTCCTATGGCTTCTGTTTGAGAACAGTTCCCAACACTATGCTGGCAAATGCATTATTTTTCTGTACCTATATCTCAACATCATTAAAGATTATTTTATTTTTAAACAAATGTGAAGACAACCTAAGGCCAAGGTTAGTCTTTCATGTAGGGAAGGCATATAACATACGGAAAACCAACTTAATTCAAAGCCTCATTTCCCTATAAATAACTAGATTCAGTATATTAAGAAAAAACCTGAGACTACAATAAATGCAGTAAAATATGTGCTCTTCTTTCAGTGCTTTCTTTTCCTTTCTCTGTTGTTTTTTCTTGAAGGATTCTGTATCTCAGGACAAGAGCTTGTCATATGAGAACATTTCCATTCTGTGAAAAAATCTGTCATTTACAGGTATATTTTGGCTCACTCTGGAATACACTTCTGACATTTTTACAGAAGACTAAATTTAAAACAGCATCTCTATCAGAGGAAATGTTTTGCTTGTTTGCAACAAGGATGTTTTATTACATAACTTTCAAAGTAAGTTACACTATTGATGGGTAAAATTTATAATTAATATTCATAATAAGATGAATTAATTACTGAGATTTTGTATGAAGTACTGTATTATATTATACAAATTGCTATATGGTATTATAGGAATAATACACTATTATATTTCATATTTACATGGTGGTTAGAACTACATGATCTTTAAGGCCCCTTCCAACCCAAACCATTCTGATTCTATGATATATGGAAACACAAAGAAGACAAGGGCATTGGGTTCGTGGTTCAGGGTTTTGGTGGAATGGAAGCTGCTTTCTTTTTGAAGGCTTAAGGTTCATAAAGATTTTCAGCTGTTCTCCTTTTACATGGTTTTTTTTTAGTCTTTCTAGGGAAGCTTTTTAAGGGGCACAAGCTGATTAGAAACATAAGAGTCTTCTTGAAATCACTTTTTGCCTTCAATAAATCATAATGAGCTTTTTCTTTTGAGCCACCAAGAACTTTAACATCACTAGCTCTCAATCTAACAACGAAGCTGCTGAAACAAAGTATCAGGATGGGAAATAAATAAAACAGAGGTTATAAATACTGTCCTTATTGACAAGCATGAATAAAGAAATATGAGAGTAGCAGCATGGCTTTTACCTCTGTATGAAAAATTCTCTTGCTGTTTTTTTTCCTGACGGACAAGGAAAAAGAAATTCTAAAGAGATAGTATAATATATACCATAAATACTATTGACAACTGAACAGAGCCCAAAGGATCACAGCAGATTTAGAGGTGAATGGTAGGATTTTTAAGTGCAGCATTAGCAGTTCACCTGACAGGACATGCGACCAACGAGAAAAAACTTATCTTTTCATTTTAGAAATAAAATCTGTTCTGTACTAGGTCCTTGATCTGTACCAAGGGAGGAAATATCCTCAGACTTGAACAAGACATTAACAGGGTTGGAGAAAGTTGGGATGTAAGGGGGGAGTAGTGCTGACATTTCCCTTTCTGGAGGAGGAGCTGGCACAGCTCTGTGCTATCAGGGAGAGGAGTGATGAGAAGCAGCACAGCTTTACACCTAGACTTTGTGAAGAGACAGCCCTGCAAACACAGACAAAAAGCCTAGAGAAAACATATCCTGAACTTCAGGTGAATAATCTAACTCTCTTGCTAACACCAGCCTTTGCTAGTGTTACAGAAAAGCAACATGAACAGTGACATTCATCTGCTTATTTTATCATGTTCTTCCATTAATTCCATGTCTGATATGTTTGTAGAGGTTGCTAGATTTTATGGCTTCTTTAAGCACCACATTTAGAGACATGGTTTGCAATCTCAGGACTTGTGTTAGTGTTATAAAAGAGTCAGAATGCACAGGGCAAAAGTCTGGCATTCATGTTAAAATGAGTTATTCTGTTGCCTTTACCAGGATCAGATCAGGACATGTGTCAAAATCCCTATTATACATTAGTCGTTTAAGTTTACCAGCCAGAAGGTAAATCTCAGAATGTGAAATTATCCAGCCTCGCCCTCCTGCTCTGCTTTTAATCTAGCTGGCTGTGCAACAACAGAGCTTGCAAGCACTCTTATTGCTGCGTTTGCTGGATTTCTTTTCTTTTTAGCTCAAGCAGCAGAGTCTGTAATATTCCATTCCCTTTGCTTTTCATGTAGAGACAGAGAACCTTAGACAGCTATCGGCCTTTGGGGAGACATCTCCTCTGAAGGCAGAAGCTCAAGGCAGAGCCTGAATTTCTCCTTAAAAACACAAACTGAGAGAGGAATAGATTCATTTCCTCTGGGTACTGTCAGGCTGCACAGTTTCTCTGCCCATATTTACTAATACATGCATGTAAATAAGAATGTTCAACTCTGTTTTCACTTTTCAAGAGGTGAACTAAATGTAGGGCTATCGGTTGGACTAGATGATCTTGAGGGTCCTTTCCAACTGTAATGATTCTGTGATTCTGTGAAATAGGACTGCAGAAGCTTTTATTTGGGTACTAAAATAAAAATTTCAGTATGCCTCTTCTATGGTATTTTCACTGTCCAGACCCGTGTTACCTGGCTACCCTCTACCATGGACTACTTCAAACAAAGTCACTTACCTGCAACATGCAATGTTCGACTACCACAGAGAATTAATTTAGGTACATTTGACAAGACTACAAACATTTACCATGACTAGTCCTATCCATGTGATTTCTTCAGATATGGGAATTAATTAACACTTGTCAAATTATATTCCATTTTCCGCAGTAAACCCTTCCTCCACAGTTAATGGCTCTAAGTAAAAGAGTGCACATGCTCAACCAGAGACACTTCAGGGAGACTGACTTTCTACTGGATTACTGCCCCAGAAATCATCTTCACCTATGCTTCCTTTCCACTGGTATTCTCCTCACAGGCACAATGTCATTAAAAATAATGGTTTAGGGCATCAATAATATATTAAAGACAGCCTCCTCAATATGGCTGTGTTGGCAGCATTATAAAATCTATCATACTTTGAACATTTACAGCCATACATCTTAGAGTTAATAATGTAGCACAACTACACCATCAAGAAATGAGGGAACCAGAAGTTGAAAGCAAGAAGCCATAAAATCTTGAAACAGCTCAGGAGAATTGCAAAGTGCTCTCATTGTAAGGCTGCTTAACTCCGAACTCAAGCAGGCTTCTTAACTAGACATCCAAGTTTGTCAAGATGGACATCATAACATCCACGTAAAAAGTTTGGACTCAACCCTCCCTTTCAAATCTGTTCGATAGTTTGAAAATCTGTAAGGATCTGCAGCATGGACAGGACTCACATCCCTTAACTTTGACCATCCAAAAATAAAACAGTTACAACAAGCTATGTATTCTGGTTTTCTCAACTGTCAATGGAGATGTACAGAAAGTCACCTATCTCTGACTCCTGTGTAGGTGGAATTACTGACTCGAAATATCTCTCTCAGATTCAAAGAGATTTGCCAATGTCACCAGAGAATCACTAACCTGTTATTTTATGAATAATAAACAACCTCTTCCCTTCTGTGCATACTAATTGAAAACTTAAACTATTGTTTTAAAGCACATGGTTCCTTAACTTGCACACAACAGGGATATTTTTTCATGTATATTGAGTTACAATTACACTCAGTGAACAGTTATTCCCATAAAACTACATGCTAACTTTTAACTTTCTCCCCTAGTAATATTTCAGTAATATGTCAGTTGACAGAATATCAGTGTCTCTTCACTATGCTTTCCTGAAGCAATGCTGAAGCAATTCCAGCCTCACCTCCCAAACACTGATGACAATGCCTGGAAAAAAAAAAGTGTTGTCTTCTGGTAGCCAGCATATTCATTAGCAATAGAGCAGAATGATTCAACTTACACAAACTTACAACAAGGCAGGAATCAGAGTATAAAAAAAGGCAGTGGGAAGCACTGTTCTCAAGAGAAGAGAAAATCCTTTTCTTCCTAACAGAGACAAGAATAAAAAGAACTGAAGAACTAGCCCCAAAAAGGCCTAATTCAACACCAGTTCTCACAAGATTCAGTGAGGCATGGTTTAATTTTCTATTCTGATTCCAAACTTTCCTTTCAAGTACCAATAAACAAAACTTACAAGATCTAGTTATTTCCAAAGGATAATAAAACCTGTTCTTAATGAACTCCTATAGGCTGACTATAGTCAGACTTCTTTGACTTTGGCATCCTAACATCAAGGAATTGTATCTTAGAAAGCCACAAAGTTCCCTTTATTTAGAAAACCCTATCTTGAGGTCGCTTAAAGTTGAAAAAAAGTTCTCTTTCTCTTTTCTTCATAAAAGAAGCTGCAACTGGAGCTGGTAGCACTCAATAATAGTAAGGCTGGATTAAAATATCCAAAAGACTTTTTTAAAACGAGTAAATGTTGCTAACAATTCATGTTTGCATATCTGAAACATTTTATCCCTGACATTGGTGAAGATTTGACTGACACTGGATTCAAGATTTAGTCCAATGTTAGATTTGACTGACACATGGAAAAGAATGAGAAAATCTCAAATATTTCTACCATGAAAGAATAAGTGGATTAAAAATCTATGTCTAACCAGTACTACACTGATATTAAAAGGAAGTCTAAGCCTGGTGAATTTATAGTTTTTGGGTAAACCAGAGATTTCATTATTCCAAAGAGATCAGCTCTGCTTTTTTTCCAGGCTGTCACAACATTGAAAATTCATTACACCTTATACGTGAGTCTGTGTTTAATTGTGATGGTTTTGATCTATGTTCATATTCCGAAAGCAATTTAAAGACAGATATGCAGTTTTGCAATATGATGATATAATTTAACATATGACCATGTTAACTATGACTCATTTAACATGGACTTCTAATGTTGTCTTCAGGAACAAGAAATCATCTTGGACAGACTGCAGGATGACAAATAACACTGCAGCGTCTCAGAGAGAATTTCCTTTGGGAGAAGACATAATCAAGAGAGAAACTGTGCTTTAAAACATTAAAAAAGAATAGGTATGGTATAAGAGTTTTCACCTTATTAGCTTTTTTAGGTTCAAAGAATCAGATATGAGATTGTTCTTTATTTCTTCAATTTGTAAGGACAGATCTGTGAGCCATTTGCTCTTGTCCAGGCACTTAATGTGCAGCTGTATGTGACTTACAGAGATAAAAAGAGCTATTAGCTTCAAATAGAATTTGTTCTTTCTAAGAGTTTCAGCTGTAAACTGCTACAATATAAGAAATAACTGCATGTTGGGGACTTGATAGCTCAAATACCTTTTCTATGACAGAATATCAAACAATACATTAAACTTCAAGTTTGTATTCCCACCCATCCTAATTTCAAGACAGATCTCATGAAATTTTGTCAGCGTAAGGACAAAAAAAAGTCGTCTTCTAGTTGCTAGCAGTAGCCTGGGTTAGACAAATAATGTGATAATTTCCTTTTTCTTTTTGTTTTCCATAAGCATGAGAGTTGCAATACAAAGCAGAGAAATAAAACTCTGTCTCTGTACACTGGAAAAAGATGGAACTGCTGAGCCAAACTCATGCAGAGTTACTGAGATAGAGCTCTCCAGTGACACCAAATGCAAATGCAGTCAGGAAATCCAGGGGCATAGACTGTTTTCACCTTGAGCTTCCCCAGTCAGGGTGCAGAGGGAAGGGAGAAGAGGTGAGCTAAGGAGTCACTGACAAGGAAAAGGAAGGCAAAAGTGGAAATAAGGAGGTCAAAGTCAAAGTGGGGGGCAAAATGGTCCATGGGCACATCCTCACCCTCCAAGTTGACTGACTACTTTTAATAGATAAGTACTCAAACAAATTTGCCAGGGGAGAAATACTGGAAGAAAAGTCAATAAAACCAATAGTAAAACTGGTTTGTAAACATGACTGGTCCAACTGACTACAGAAAAAAACAAAAATCATTACAGGACCTACTCCTTCTAACATAAAGTAATTAACTTGGGATGCAGGTTAGATCACTGCTTACAAATTCAGACATTGATTTTGGCCATGGGTTTTGTTTATGCAAATGTTGGTAAAACGTGTTAGAACTAACAGTACACTGTGCAGCCACAAGGTCCTTTACAGCCAATAATATCCTAACTTGCAAAGTTTACTGGGGTCTCTTAAGGAGCCAGAAAACTACCTCAAAACAAAACCAAATTGTACCTGACATGTAGCCTAGCAGTTTATAAAAAGAAGGCAGAATCTAGTATCACTGATCCCAAGGTAATGGTCAGAACCAGTGCTGCCTTTGCAGCATTGATGCTTAATTTGAAAGTATTTAATCTTCTAAATTTTGCCGCACTGAAAAGAAACCGATTTAATTTGCCTTCTGCTTTAAAATGCTGACTTAATTTCTAATCAGTAACTTTCAAATGTATACTGATTTGCTGAGAAATCTCTGTAATAGTCTACTCATAATGTCTTCTATTTTGACCTTTCCTCGAGATCCATATCTATACACAACTTACAGTTTTTCCCTTGCACTGATATTTTGTTTAGGCACACCTTTATCCATAACATTTTTACCTTCAGTCCACATTATACCTCCTTTTTCTATTGATAAGGGTGTTGAAAGGAAGAAGCATGAAGGTGTGAGAAAAGCCATGTCCCTGGTAAAACAAGGAAGTTTTAGACAGGTGAAGAAGCAGACCAGTAAAGTGAACAGCTATGAAATAAATTTGCCGAGAGCACTTATTTTTTTTCTGAAGATTACACAGCCATTAACATTATAACACAGATTAACCCTATGAGTAACCCTATGATTTTTGAGATCGCCTGAGCATCCAACCTGTTCCCATGGTCTTTCTTACCCTGCACAGCTGTCCAGTTGACTTGCAAGGCCACCTTGGGCGAAGCCTTGCACTTACCTCCACAGAAAGTGAAAATTTATGAGAATAGAAAATATATCTGGCAAGGACAAAGTCAGGAGAAGGAAAGAGGAGGGATAACGATTGTGTGCTCCTCCGGACACATCTCTACACCTCTGTCATTTATGCCTCCAGTTTTCCCCTTCTCAAGGCAACTGCACACGTGTACACACAGACACACACAAATTTCAGTAGGAGAGAAATCCTACCCACATTAAAGGGCTCAAATTATCAACACATTTTTCAGTATGCTGAAAGAAAAATTTCTGCCACTCATCACTGGCAGTGATTTTCAACTTGCCCTGGTTTGATTCTACACCCTTAGGGGAGAACTGAACTTGCAGAAGCACATTAAGGGAGGAACCCCAAGTGACCGTGTTGTGAGCTTGGGCAGTGCCCCAAGAGGAGGTTGACAAGAGACACAGAATGCAAGTCACAAGGAGGGGCCTGGTGTTGTTTCTTTTGTTTTGCCAATGTCTCAAACACTCCTGAAATTGGGCCCATGTTTTAGGATGTCATGATTGTGGAATGGTGACACTGAGTTAGGCAGTGGCTCTACAAGAATGGTTCTGGGGTTTTAGTGGATCTAAAGCTGAGAGAGAAGTCTTCTGAAGCTGTTTTTGGGGGACCTTGCTTTCACTGTGACCACCTTTCCTTCCTCTTTCCTGTAGCAGGATATGGTTCATTAATTGCGTCCACAGTGTTGCCCGAGGGCTGCATGGTGAACCAGAGAATGAACTGGCCAACATGGAAACCTATGTTTAGTGTTAGTTTATTATGTTTTTTTTCAGGTTCCCTCATCTGGTTCACAGCATCACTCCTCTATTGTATGAAGAGACAACAAGGACACAAGGAGCTGCAGATGCTCTAAGCTGTCTCTGTCACAAGCATGAGCAAATGAAAGCACAGTCCTAAATTATGTAGAGCAGAAGTCTTGTGAGAAGCAGCTGAGGGAAATGGGGTTGGTTAGTCTGGAGAAAATAAGGCTCAGAGGAGATCTTCTTGCTCTCTACAATTCTTTGAAAGGAGGTTGTAGTGAGGTGGGGTTTGGTCTCTTCTCCCAGGTAACAAGCAATAGGATGAGACAAAACAGCCTCAAGTTCTGCCAGGGGAGGTTGAGGTTGGACAGAAAAATTTATTCCCCAAAAGTGTTACCAATCCCTGGTACAGGCTTCCTAAGGCAGCGATGGGGGGTATCCCTGGAGGTGTTTAAAAGATGTGTAGACATGGTGCTGAGGGTGTGGTTTACTGGTGACTTGGCAGCGCTGGTTAACAGTTGGACTTGATGATCCTAGAGGTCTTTCTCCAACCTTAATTATTCTGTGATTCTTCTAAAACGGTAGCTTTTTTTACCACATTTATCACAAGCCTGACACATTCTTCAGCCTCTGATTGGTTAGGTCACTTTTGCTAATGTATTCATCTTGTTGAAAAAATTTATGTTGTGATTTCTGGGGACATTAAATATGTCATTCAAACAGAAAAGCTGCACTGAAAATGTCAGTGGGTTTTAAAATGTGGTTCCTTCCCTTTTCCTGAACAGTGTTTTCTGACAAACCTTTTCCACGAGCACACAGATAGGACTTCATCATCACTCCTAAACAATAATTACACCACAAAAACTGCAAGTGGGGAACACAGGAAACAAACTGGATGCTCTCTAGGAATACAGAGCAAGGCAGATTTTTTTTCTCCTTGCACAAATAAAATATTTCTGACAAAACGACGTGAAAAGAAAAGCTGTTCTGGGGCTTTCATGCCAGTGATTACTACAGTGCTACAAGGCAGCAATTAGTAATTGAGGGTTTTCTGATGAGAAAACTATGAAGGAAATCTGATATAAAATTTGAAAGCTGAAGGTTTATTTCTGTCAAAACTTCTTTTTGCAAAAAATGGTGAATTCAGAGCTCCGAGAAGATGTCATCCCTTAAAGAACCAGCAGGTCATACATCATAAGAGATTATAGCTCTAGTATCATCTAACAAAAACCAGAACTGAAGTGACAAATAAAGTGCTTGAAATAGTAAAATGAAGCCAGAAGGTGATAAGCCCAGAACTACCTTGGGATGGGGTCTAGTGCATCTCCCCACTTCTGCAGAGCTACTCAGAACTTCTCTTTCAGGCCCAAAGAGCCAATGAACCTAAAATCTTTCTTCCAGTGGTAAAGTTCCCGCTGACTGGGAGCTTGGTATGAACCACTCTTTTCCACATGGGCCATTTTTCTACACTTTCTCATGATGAAATAAGCCAATGCACAATTTAATAACTGGATCAATATGAAATCTCTGTGCATAATGTAGGTCTAAATTCCATTTATGTTTCTCATTACCTGTCTAACCTGACACTTCAGACACTAAAGGATGAGAGATAACACTGGGTAACAGAAGTAACTTCCACCTGATCCACAGACTAAAAGTCAGAGTGCCTCACTTCATCTTTGCTTAAAAATATCCAGTGTGAAGTATTTTCAGTTGGAAACAAAATAATTTGATGCTTCAGAAGACAAGAATTTTCCAGGAGAGAATGTGCAGCCGTTAGTCATTTCCTCATTTCTTTTATTAGTATATCATCCTCACTGATTTGCCTTTTTGGACAGTGTTGCACATGCAGCATGCAGAACCTTAAGCTTTTAAAAATCATAGAATCATAGAATCGTCAGAGTTGGAAGGGACCTCAAAAATCATCTAGTTCCAACACACCTGCCTGGCAGGGACACCATCCACTAGATCAGGTTACCCAGGGCCCCATCAAGCCTTGTCTTAAAAGTTTCCAGGGATGAGGCTTCCACAACCTCTCTGGGCAACCTGTTCCACTGCCTACCCACCCTCACAGTGAAGAACTTCCTCAAAATGTCTAACCTAAATCTACCCTCCTCTAGTTTGCATCCATTTCACCTGGTTCTATCACTGTCTGACCTCCTAAAAAGTCCCTCACCAGCTTTCTTGTAGGCCCCCTTCAGATACTGGAAGGCTACAATAAGGTCTCCTCAGAGACCTTCTCCTCTGCAGACTGAACAATCCCAACTCTCTCAGTCTGTCCTTGTAGGAGAGGTGCTCCAGTCCTCTGATCATTCTCGTGGCCCTTCTCTGGACTCTGGACGCTTCTCCTCTACTGGCAAAGTTTCTGTGTCATTGTAAAATAGTGTTTACATGAAGGCAATAAAGGATCATTTCAATTAAAAGTACCACAGTGACTGTTTTAGATAGCATTAGGAATGAGGTAATAATTTTTTTCCCTAAAGAATCAAAAATAATCACTTTTGATTGGAAGAAAAGAACTACCAAACACCCTTGCTTTCTAACACTACTCACCGAAGTGGCAGGCTAGGTGCAGGTGGGCTTGGTGTTCTGTTGAAGAGACTCAACACCGAAATGTTATTAAGCAGGTACTCTTTTAATGCAGTGTTGCACACAGAGGGGATCATTCCTCCAAAATTGTGTGTGTCTCTGTTAGTTACTTGTTGCTGCTAAAGACTTCTCATCGCCGTGGGGTGCTGGCCGCAGGAAGATAAGTGGAGACGGATGGTGAGACTTGAGCCCACAATAGAAAGTGGAAGATGCTCGAACCCACAGTGGGACACGAGTTCGCAAACTCGGCCCACAGGAAAACTGGGCTTGACACACACATGCACACATAGATTGTGCAGTGGTGGTAGATTTATTTGCAATAGGCCAAGCAGAAAAGTAAAAGTCACAAGTAAAAGGCTATATACAAGAATGGCTAGCACCACTCTATTGTTAGCAAGCATCTTTTATACCTTTACAGAAAGAATAATGACCAATTAGCAGGTGACACATATACAAATTATACTAACCAATTAAGAACAACACTTAGTAGGTAAAAACAACTACCATAAATGAGGATAAAACAGTGTACTTCAAAGAAAAGTGAATATGATAAGACTGGTGCTGTGTGGTGTGGGAAGGATAAAATGTTAAGACTATGTAGGGCATCAAGGCCTTTCTGTGCAGCTGCAGAGGCTCCTGCTAGATGACTCCCACTTTGTCTCCCAGGCTATCTAACTTCTTTCTTGTGAGAAATTGACCTCGGCCTTATCCAGCCTCCCCTCTGCTAGGACCTGGACCCCATAGCCCACAATAGCATACCACAACAGTTACTCACACCTCTTCTATACTAGATGTACATACATCATCATCATCATCATGGCTAGGCTTCTCAAACGAAGATTTGGGAAGGGCTCTACCCACGTTTGTTGCATGTGCGTTGGTGGCTAAAAAGGCCAATACGAGATAGGCATGAGTGGTTTGCAAAAGGCACAGCAGAAAGACTCCTTAGATGGTGTGTTCTGCAAGGCACGATTCTTTCTGCGTTGTCTTTTCTCCTCAAGGGTGATCTTGCGTGCTTTCTCAAAAGCATCTGCAGCGTTATATATGGTGTGTCTCCAGGCCTCCTTCTTGGAGGCCAGAGCAGACCGGTTATGATGATCAATATGGCCAAGGCTGAGATGTTGTTTCAGGGAGTCCTTGTATCTTCTCTTTGGGGCTCCTCTCTTGCGGCAGCCAGTGGCAAGTTCACCATAAAGCAAGATCTTAGGGAGGTGGTGGTCCTTCATCCTTGAGACATGCCCTGCCCGTCGCAGCTGTGTTCTNGTCAATCTTGCCATCCGAGGAGATGAGGCTACCTAGGTAATTAAACTGCTGAACTGATTTGAGCTCTGATTCACCAATGGTGATATGGGGATGATGGAAGACTTCCTGAGGTGCCGCTTGATAGAGAACTTCTGTCTTCTTTAAGCTGACTTCCAGCCCAAAGAGCTTGGCAGTGTCTGCAAAGCAGGATGTCAAATGTTGCAGAGCTGCTTCTGTG
This sequence comes from Galbula dea, assembly GCA_013399015.1. NCBI lineage: Eukaryota > Metazoa > Chordata > Aves > Piciformes > Galbulidae > Galbula > Galbula dea. The sequence continues at coordinate 78,434 of VWZX01011153.1, read as the reverse complement.
TGTGCAACAAGGGCAGCTTCATCAGCATAGAGCAGCTCCCGGACAAGATGATGTAAGGTCTTAGTGTGGGCCTTCAGTCTCCTGAGATTGAATAGGCTTCCATCAGTACGGTATCGGATGTAGATACCGTCCTGATCATCAAGGTCTGCTGTGGCCCTTTGGAGCATCATGCTGAAAAAGATTGTGAATAGAGTTGGTGCTAGCGTGCAGCCTTGTTTCACACCATTAGTTATTACATACATATTTATGATATTTTCCAAGACCTTTGTTAATCATACAGTTTTCCGAGAAGTCATTTATATGCATCACCGTCCCTTTTAGCATATATACTATAGTCCTAGGTGGTCTTCAGGAGCCTCTGTTTGCCTCATCATAGTGTAGATAACCAGCAGTCTCATCAGAGGAGTTGTTTATTCCATGTATCTTGAGGTTAGACAAAAGGCCTGCCCTAAGGCCACATTCCATTCTAACAAGGCCCTCATTGCCTGCTTGCTAGTACAATCTCTTCTGCTAATGTAATTTTCTTTTACTTTTTTATGTTTTTAGAGGAGCCACATGTGTAAGAGGAGCCAAGAACTTGATTGTGCTGTTGAACCTTTTGTTATCATTTCATAAGAGGTTGTTTGGATTTCCAAGCATGTTTTTAGTTTGTTAATAGCTGTTGGCTAGAGGGTTTTATTCATTTATTAAGTTATGGCCATTTTTCCCCTCTCTGATGTTCACAAGAGCTTGCTGGAATACGATACTGGCTTTGCAAAACCAGCAGGAGCTTAGAGCAGCTAAGGCCAAGGTCTTATTTTCTGGGAAGGGACAAGGGAAAAGAAGGAATCATAGAGTCATAGAATGTTAGGGGTTGGAAGGGACCTAGAAAGATCATCAAGCCCAACCCCCCTGGCAAAGCAGGACACCTAGGTAAGGTCACACAGGAACGAGTCCAGGCAGGCCTTGAATGTCTCCAGAGTAGGAGACTCCACAACCCAAAATCTGCTCCAGAGAACAAACAAAAACATGGAGTTAGGAAACACATGAGGATGTTTCAGTCAATATTTATCTCTTGGATCAATAAAACTTGATGTTCACCTCAGTGAAATAAATATCTGTTTAATTTAAGTATCACTACTTCTTGGCTCACTCCTGCCTCTTTCCAAGATCTAATTTCAGTGCTTCAGATTTCAAACCTGATAATCACCCAAACTAATCATTGCATTTCCAGAGTTTTTTACCCTGGGCTCAAATGCCAAAAAAAAAAAAAAAAAGTTCTTTCTTTCATTGAGCACTGCTTCCCTTGGTGCTGGAGACAGAGAGATTCTGTCCGTGTAAGTCTTGTCCGTCTGCTTTGTGCCAGCTGGCCAGCAGCATATTCACCTAACCATGGCAGGCAGAATGAGCCAGGAATACAGGCTTTGCTACTGACCTTTCTCTCTTAGACATCATAAGAATTTTGCAAGCTATCATTATCCACAGAGGAAATAAACCCTCACTGTTGCAGCAGGGCACCACCTGAAGCTAGAGTTTCCATAAATCTCCATCTTTATCTAAGCCTGGGTAAAAGGAAGGGAGCCTGAAAAAGTTGCAGTATAGCCAAAAGTAGGGGCAGAAGGATTAAGAGAGATGTTGGCATCCTTACTAGCATCCCATAGATGCTGAGAAAAGTGTTTTGTCTGTTAATGTTCCTTTTAATACCTGGCTGCTTGTAGGGGCACAGTCCGAGTCAGACTGGTTTTTTAGAAGCTGGCAGAGTGTTCTCAGTGAAATCTCCACCCAGTCTGAATGCTAAAGTTTCTGTCTTCCATCTTACCTATTAATAAAGCATCAAGCACTGAAAACTCTGCTTGCTTTTTCAGGCCAAGATTTCTATACTGCCCTGCAAAGAAGTATCAGCTGAATCCTTAAAAGGGCTCTGCACCAGCACAGGAGTTAGCGAGCACATGTAGATTAATTAAGCCTTCTGCTGGAATTTGAGTATTAATTGCCAACACATTCCTCTCCTTTCTCCCCCTCCCCCCCTANGTTCTCAGTGAAATCTCCACCCAGTCTGAATGCTAAAGTTTCTGTCTTCCATCTTACCTATTAATAAAGCATCAAGCACTGAAAACTCTGCTTGCTTTTTCAGGCCAAGATTTCTATACTGCCCTGCAAAGAAGTATCAGCTGAATCCTTAAAAGGGCTCTGCACCAGCACAGGAGTTAGCGAGCACATGTAGATTAATTAAGCCTTCTGCTGGAATTTGAGTATTAATTGCCAACACATTCCTCTCCTTTCTCCCCCTCCCCCCCTACCCCTTTTCCTCCCCTCCACAGCCAGACCTGGGTGTTTTGATAGCCCCTCTCACACTAGGAAGCTCATTTTATCCTTTAACCTTTATCTCTACTCCTTTTGCACAAAATTGCAGGAAACTATTTCAGGTTTGCTAACCCAAAGGATGTTTGGGCTGCCAAACTGCATCAAGAGAAAACAAAGAATGTGCTTTCATTTGGTCTTATCACAGAACTCATAATAACATTATTGTATATGCAAAGAAATCTATGTTTCTTTATCTGCAACAACAGAAAGATACATGCTAATATACTTATGAAAAGTCTCAACATCTCAAGCTGCTGATAGTTCAATCAAGAATATTATATCCTCAAAATATAAACCTAATTATTTACTTACATCAAGTGTATTTATACTTTCTTAATAATTTTGTTTTCGTTTAACAAGCCCTTTGGTTTTCAGGAAAATAATCTGAGAAGGAAAGACTCACTTTCTAAGTGTTTCACAACCTTGATAATAAGAAGCCTTGTACAGACTAGCTTATTTACCATTTTTTGTCCTGTAAGTCTTCTACAAAAATTTAAAATACCATTCTGTCATGACCCAATTGCTAAGCTACCCAGGGTATGTCAAAGGGTCATGCAAGATTCAAAAATTTCCTTGGACTAAATTAATGTGAAACGACACCAAATGGCTGATTAATTTGTTAACTTTATCGCAAGCAAGGAGTGTATTTCGGAAAGCTTTTGGTCTTGAGTGCCTGTCCTGGTTTGAGTTAGAGCAGACCTAACTCTGTTCAGTGATTTTACTTTCTAAAAGTATTCCATCCCATATACATCATATTCAATACAGAAATCGGGGGTCAGTCCCCCCTTGCTAGAGTCCTCTGCTAGACCTCCCTTTTAAGACCTGAGATTCCTGAATCTTAAGTTTGAGCATCCGGTACCAGGACCCCATGCCCAGGGGAGCCGGATTCATCTGGTACCGGGACTGATCTGGTACCGCAGCCTGGACGTCTGCTGCAGCCAGCTTCTGTGTTGATGTAGTTATGATTGAAAGGGGGTTTGAGTTCAGTATTGGGTTCTATATATATTTCTGTATATTTCATTTAACCTTGTTATTATTATTAAAGTAGTTTTAGTTTTATTTTCCAATCCACAAGTCTCTTTGTCTCCCTTATCCCCTTGGGAGGGTAATAAAGAGCGTCTGTCCTTGGGTTAGTGGTCGGCTTGTGAGGAATAAACATTCTGTTTTATTATAAGCAAAGGGATTAAACAAGGGTCACCAATATAAGGGGGTGCATGCAAAGGGGTTTCCTTCTACTAACCTATAGGTGTATTGTGGAGTTGTAAGATGCTTGGACATGTCTGGACAAGTATCAGGGAACATGCGGCCGGGAATGAAGGGACTGCGAAATATATGTAAATAAAGCAAACCCCCTGCCATGTGGTCAGCCATGGAGGCTGCCATTCTGGTCAGGGCCCTGCCTCTCAACACAATATAGCCAACCAGAGGAGAAGAAATGCCCCTTCTGTTAAGAGGACTGGGTGGTACTTGAGAAACCTTTAAAAGGAGGGAAATTTGATTTCGGGGTGTGCTTTTGGGATCATCAGGCAACTAGGGCACCCAACACGTGTTGCAAGTAATCTTCCTACTTGTTATTTTTCTCTGTTTTATGGACTTTGTTATCCTTCTAAATTTAAATAAAAGGAGACAATTTTCTCTGAAATAAATTTTCTAACAGGCTCAGCCTCTACCCTCGACAGTGCCTTAAAGATAGAAAAGAAAGGAGAAAAAGAGAAGAAAAAAGTGAGATATCACCACCCTTGTTTCCAGTGAGATCTTGCAGGAATTCTCTTAGGTCCCAAGTTCTCAAGTGGTGGGCACAAATCAAGGGATGTTGTGCAGAGCCAGTCCAGATCCTAAATTCCTTCCTGGTGGATGCACACTGATCAGTATACCACAGTCCTTCTTATACATCCAGGACATGGATGGAGTGGCCACAGCTACGTAATGGGGAAATTAACTCAGGAAAAAGACACTGTCCCACCTTCACAGCACTTACCTCTTCCTAGTGTTAATTTCCTTATCTGCAAGGAGCAGCCCTTGGGTTGGGTGAGAGGAGAGCAGGGTGGTCGCAGCACTTCACACCTTCCCTCTCCAGGCAACCATTCTTGTTCTCCACCAGGTGACTGTGTTATCACCACTCAAGGTTTCAGACATTAGTCTTTCAAGGAGGTGTCAGGCTCCTTCACAATCAATCTTTAAGGAATTTTGTCACCTGATTCAAAGAAAAGAACCTCCAAACCCCCTTGCCTTCTAACACTGCTCAACGAAGTGACAGGCTAGGTGCAGCTGGGCTTGGTGTTCTGTTAAAGAAATACAATAACATCAAAATGTTAATAAGCAGGTACTCTTTTAATGCTGTGTTGCACACACAGGGGATCATTCCTCCAAAATTGTGTGTGTCTCTCTTAGTTACTCACACCTCTTCTGTACTAGATGTACATACATATTTATGATATTTTCCAAGACCTTTGTTAATAATTATACAGTTTTCGGATAAGTCATTTTTATGCATCACTGTTCCTTTTAGCATATATAGTATAGTCCTTAGGTGGTCTCCGGGGGCCTCTGTTTCTCTCACCACGGTGTAGATAACCAGCAGTCTCAGCAGAGGGATTTGTTTATTCCATGTATCTTGAGGTTAGACAAAAGGCCTGCCCTAAGGCCACATTCCATTCTAACAAGGCCCTCATTGCCTGCTTGCTAGTACAATCTATTCTGCTAATGTAAAATTTCTTGTACTTCAATTCACACCGTATCCACTGCCAAAATAATAATATTGAACAAACTTTACTGGTATTTAGATGGATATATTTTCAAATCATGGCCCCATAGAATTGTTTCCTATAGGATATCTCAGAAAATGCACTGTCCTGTAACCAAAGGTTTGTTTTCTTTTGCTTTCAAGTTCCTGAGTTTATTCACATTCTTTTTTCCCCCCTTTTTTTTTTTTTTTTTTTGTCCCCCTTCATAACTGGCAATACCTCCCACACACAGGAACTTATATGTACTACCAACACTAAGCTTTTAGACTATTCTGGAAACATACTCAACCCTATAGCAGATCAAGTCATTGCTCACAAAGCAGAATAAATATACAACCTCAAGTACTGTTGAGAAATAATGTAGGTATTTCACCTCTCCACTTATGTTGTCTCTATCTCTTCTGTTGAGTACACTTACACCAACCATCCTGGGGATGGATTTGGATAAATCATAATCAGATCATTAGGAGATCCCTGGAGCACTGGGGCTGTCCTAAAATAATCATCACAAAAAAGTACATTTGCAATTCCAAATGCCATGGAAGAAAATTTGTAACTGAAGTTCTAATATTTTGTTAACCAAATATGATCCATTTAGACATGCCCCAAGCTCCAGCCCACTTGTGTTAACCATGGACACTACTGGCCTCTAATGGAGGGCCTCTTTCTGTGCTGGACCTGTGGTTCCATACACTCCCTACTTTACACAGCAGGACACAGCAAGCCTCAGCCTCAGAGCATCCTTCCTTCTGGGGAAACATTAGGGAAGTAGGGTGCCGTAAAACAACCAAGACCAACATTGTCAGAATAGCCGTGCCCCTTTGGAGGCAGAAGAATGGAGAAACACCATCATTGCCCCTGCTAGCACACGGCAAAGAAACACAGCTAGGGAAGGCAATTCATTTCATCAGATTGCAACTGTCCAAAATCCCACCATCAGAGAGTGACACAGGCACCAAACTAGCCTGAGAGCAGGGGCTTATGCCCTTGGGTTGCTCTGACAGCCACATAAGGCTGGAATTCATGACACAGGTGCCCCAGGATACCCACAGTCCCTGGAGCATACAGAATAACTCCAGACAGTTGTTTACCCACCATTCCTCCCTGAGGCGTGACTGACACAACTGCATTCAGGCCCCAGAGGGAGGAGTACTTGCATTTGCCAAGAGAGAAGCTTGAGTTTCTGAACAACTCAGTGCATCAGGACAGACGCCCTACTCTCCCCTGGGAGGAGGGCAGGCACTGCAGCCTTCATCAGGATGAAGATGAGCAGCATGCCTGCCACTGTATCTTCCCATGCAAAAGAGTACAGTTAATGATAAACCAAGACTGTGTGTGGTCTGCATTAAATCAAAGGAGCCTTCTATGTGGACAAGGGTAATGGTCCAGGCTTCCCCTGCACTTGGCTGGGATGCTCTTGACACCTCCAGACAGTGACCAACCATGTCTTCCACATCTTATTTATTCAAATAAACCACTTCTCAGATGTGCCTGTCCCTTTTTTCCACCTCTAAAGGGAGCCAAAAGAACCACCGTAACACTACAGGCTTGACTTTTAGTTAGCTGCTGTGAAGTGTGCCAAATCTGGGACAGACTGTCAACATGGCAAGCAATTCATTATTCATGCACTGAGAAGGTGATGCCAGGGTTACAAAGCATTAAGTCTATATAGCACAGGGCTGGACTGCCTCCAGGATATTATTTTATCTTATTTTATTCTGGCTCCCAGTGTTATTCTTCTGTCTTTCATTTACACCCTTCCTAGTATAACCTTTTAATTGGGTGATTGGCAGATTATGGCTCCACAGGACACGGTAAGATGATGTATCAGCTTTGCTGACAAGCAGGATGTCCCCTTCTTCCCAACCTCCCTCCTCCTGCCTGGTGGCTGCTGCTCCTGTCTTCTGCTGTCTCTAGCTCATACCAAAGACCTACCCAAATGTACTAACATGATGGAAAATGGGAAAGAGGGGAAAAAAAACCCAACCCAAACATAAGGGCAGAAAATTTTGTGGTATTTAATCTAAATGGGTCATGGCAGTGTGCAGTGGGAGGCCAGGGCTGGTGGAGGCAAGGCAGGGCCAAATATACAAGGGCAGAAGAGAGGAGGGATGCAAGGCAAATGGCAATGCTTTCTTCTCTCAATGGGAACAAGCCTTCACATGAGTTCTGCTGCCTTCATTGTCACCAGCCCAACTTACCCAACCAACCAGCTCCTAATTAGTAGCTTGACTGATCACTGTTTGGTTAATAGGTCTGTCAGGGAAAGAAAATCAGGAGCAGCATTGTGCAGCCTCCACCAACCCAGAGAGCCCCAGCACCTGGCAGGGGCAAGGCTCACAGCCTCACTCATCCTTATGCTGTATTCACAGGGTAAGAGAGGTGTCTTGGCTCAGTTGGCTGCACCAGGCTTGAGAAACTCACACCTCTGAGTGAAACTGAAAGGTGAGAGTCACCAGCTCCTCACAGCTCTGAGAAGGACCATGGCTATTTGGCCTGAGCTCTCTCATTTTGCCCACAATGTCTATCCTGAACCCCCAAATAAGCTTTACTCTAGATTTAGTTCAATGGCACATTGAATCAAATGGGAATGGTACTTTCCCATTAAAAGTTTGGGATGTAATGTCAGACCAATTGCTTAACAAAACCATACATCTGAAAATTCCCAGCCAGACCACATCATCGATCAGCTCAGGGCTCTTTCTGAAAGGTGATCTGTCACTAAACCCTGAGACAAGAAGCATTTGAAGCTTTGGCCAAGGTGACACAGGAAACTTTAAGAGGTCAGAAACTGAATTCAGCTGCTTTTGGTACCAGACCAGCAACTCAATGAAAAACACATCTTTTACATTCAGAGGGGTGTTGGGAACAGCCCTGTCTTTACGTTTTCTCAGTATGGGATTGGCCTTTCTTCAGCAAACGTGAACAGATCTAGTACTGATCTGAAGCAATCCATAACTACCTATCCCCATAGATTTATCATGTTATTACTCCCTTCCTTAACTTTCTACTTTTTCTTTTCCTTTAATGTTTATGAACACTTTTGCTTTCCTCACTCATTTAATGATCCCTTTTACTCTCTGTGCTGTACTTTTTATTTCTCCCTGCTGTACCTGAGGAGGTTTGTATCTACAATGTTACAACACTATATGTTAACGACAAGCTATCCCTCACCAATTACTTTGCTGGGATTTTACTACCCTGTCACCATTTTATCTCCAACAATCTGCTGCAATCCGCTGGAAGAGAAGAAAGAAAACTTACTGTGTGGCTGCACACTGGGACCCTAAACACAGAAATGCAGAGGTATTCCCAACCAACGTACTGCCATTTCTTTCCCACAGCATATTGCATCCAGTCACCATTACATCTGGAAAAGTGTCTTGGTTTGAGTTAGAACAGAACTATTTCTGTTCAATGATTTTACTTTCTAAAGTATTCCAACCCATATATATCATATTCAATATATAACTGTGGGCCAGTCCCCTTGCTGGATCACTCTGCATCAGGCACTTGGAGTGACAACCTAAGGTCTTGCAGGCAGACATTAGGACCCTGCGCTGAGAGGAGCAGGGAATGCGGTTCGGACTCGGAGCTGGGGCCGAACGGCAATCGGTTACCAGGAGACTGAGCTTGCCGTAGGAGTCTGCCGGAGCTTCGGTGGTGATGTAGTTTGGTTTACTGTATATTTCTCTATACTTCATTTAACTTTATTATTATTATTAAAGTAGTTCTAGTTTTATTTTCCAATCCACAAGTTTGGGGTTTTTTTCCTGCTTCTCTCATCCCCTGTCTTTTCCTGCCATGGGGGGAAGAGGGGGTGGAGAAGAGAGTGCCTGTCTGCAGGGTTAGGGGCTAGCCCAGCCTCTGCCCACGACAAAAAGGCTTGAGAAGATCAGTAAGAGAGCAATAACAGTTGAATTTTCAGCTCCAGAGAACATTATATGCCAATCTAGGTTGCATTATTTTGAGTAACACTTGACAAGGGCCCTGAAGAGCAAGTCATCTTAATTATGAAACACAGGTATTTGACAGAACCAGTAACAAATATTTCACTGCAACGAGTACAACATTCAGTGTAGTAGTATTTATCACTGCACCAAAATATACCATTATTTAGTATGATGACAACATGACTTTTAGAAGACCATTGAGAACATCCATTCCAGGTGTTTGCATCACTCATTGTCTAAATCATTCCCTCCAGTCATTCCTCTCTCTTTCTTACAAGGGTACCCAGTTTTGCACCATGTCACCCCTTGAACACCACCATCTGTTCTGCAGAACAGAGTCCTTCAACAGTGCTTGCTACAGATGCACTAACCTATGTGCTTACCCTCACCTCTTCGGAAGCCTTCAAATATATGGAGGAACCTTATCAGTGCCCACAGAAAAGTTGTGCAATGATATTCTTGGAGTCCTTTCTGTTGTCTTGTACCTCACTCTGAGGACTCTAGCCCATTTGCTAGGTGGTCTGAGGCTCAACCACCTTCAAAAACTACTCCCTCCTTCAAGAAACCATACAACCTCCAGCTGTGTTCTCCTTTCTCTCCTTACACCCAGCTTTGTCTCTAGCATCTCCACTTAACTTCAGATACCTTAATAAAAATAATATTAGGGGCAATGTAGGCCCAGTGTTGAATGAGGTGGGTGCCTTGGTGACAGAAGATACAAAGAAGGTGGAGTTACTGAATGCCTTCTTTGTCTCTGTCTATACCCTGAGAGACTGTGCCCAGGATCCTCAGACTCCTGAGCCCTGACATGATGTTAGGATAATGGAGGAGTTTTCCTTAGTTGAGAAGGACTGGGTTAGGGAACAGCTAAGCCATCAGGACATCCATAAATCCATGGGTCCTCATGGGATGCACCCGTGGGTGCTGAGGGAGCTGGCAGAAGTCATTGCCAGGCCACTCTCCATGATCTTTGGTAAGTGCTGGGGAACAGGAGAGGTGCCTGGGGATTGGAGGAAGGCAAATGTCACTCCAGTCTTCAAAAAGGGAAAGAAGGAGGAGCCGGGTAACTCCAGACCAGTCTGCCTCACCTCCATTCCTGCCAAGCTGATGGAACACTTTATCCTCGACTCTGTCTCTAGGCATATGAAGAGGG
>VWZX01011153.1:57199-67871 GCA_013399015.1 Galbula dea | reverse complement strand
CCTCAGTTTAAGAAGGACAGGGAACTGCTTGAACGAGTCCAGCGCAGAGCCACCAAGATGCTGAAGGGGTTGGAACGTCTTCCTGATGAGGAAAGGCTGAGAGAGCTGTGTCTCTTCAGCTTGGAGAAGAGGAAGCTAAGGAGTGACCTCATCTCTGCTTTTAAATATGTGAAGGGTGTGTGTCAGGAAGTTGGAGGAGGTTCTATGTCAATACTCATAGAAATTTTTTCACAGTGAGGGTGCTAGCACACTGGCACAGACTGCCCAGAGAGGTTGTGGATTCTCCTTCTATGGAGATATTCAAAACCTGTCTGGACATACTTCTGTGTGGCCTGGTCTAGGGAATCCTGTTGCAGCAGGGGGGTTGGACTAGATGATCTTTCGATGTCCCTTCCAACTCCTAACATTCTGTGATTCTGTGATTAGACCCCCCTTTAAAGAGGTCTACTAACAATAACAAGAAGCATAAAGACATGAATGCCAATATTAGGTCTCCTAGGAACATGTTAAATATTGTGAATCTTCCTCCATAAAAGGAAAATAATGAATACACAAAAAATTTTCCGTTTTGCTATCAATTCAATACTCACATTGCCTAAGGAAACACCTTCTCTGCTGAGGGCTGCTGGCTCCATCTAGGAAAAACAGCTGAACACAGCCTTGAGAGAAGCTCACTGTCCGTTTCACAATTGAACTGCTGCTTCGATTTCCCCCAGCAATTAAGCTGTAAACACTTCAATCAACTGAGGAATTCCCTTTGAGTTTATAAACTGAATAGTAATTGCATTGTTCAAAAGAGGAAAACGTTGGGGGTAAAATAAATAATGTTTTTCCCATGTATAAGGAGGAGACAGAGGAAGAAGTCCCAGTTGTCTCCTGCAAAGAAGTCAAGTCCTAGACTGCTAGGCTGTCTTTCATGTGTTAGACACAGTATCTGCTCCCAGGTTTTGTCCATATGGAGTCAAATTGCAACAGGTGTTGCTCCATCCACCATATAGGCTAAAAAGAGGCACTGATTAGAACAACTGCCGAGCAGAAAAGAAAGAACAGGGAGGAGAGAGGAGCACTGTCATGTCCTCCACAGGCACTGCAGTAAAATCTTTCAGAGAAAACCCAGAATAACTGAATAAAATGGCTTTCTTTGCCCATAGTGTATGTTCTACCTGTCAATTCTTTTAAATCCCGTAACATTTGTAAACCAAAGGAGTTATAGATTCGTTACTAAGTGTTGTAAAACAAATCAAGGTTTAGACTAATTTCAGAACAATACATAAACACCAGTGGAATTGCCAAGTGCTCTTAATGCCATGTCTACTTGATTTACAGCCATTATTTCTGGGGAAAAAGGTCAATTGCTTATGGTGCAACATCGAGGCCATGTTTCCTAGAGGAGAGTGACAGCAAAGGAGGAAAGAACAGATTTCAGGGAAGCTGGTTTTGGTGTGTATAGCTTCATATTCACCTCAAACTTATTTTTTTTTTGTGTAATAGAATAAATTTAGAATTTCTAAACTATAGCTTTTGTATTTCTAAACTCTAGCTTCTGTAAGATTGAGGGCAATCAAAAGCACTTGCCATGCGTTTTCCTCACTACGCAATAACTAGTCAGGCAAACACAGAGGATGGGATCTGGAGCACCCTATGCCATGAGCCAGTGACCAATGACAGGGAGTCAGTTAATGCTCTAATTGACCCTGAACTAGTGTGGGACTTGGTCCTCCAGCTAGACCCCTATATGTCTATGGGGCCTGATGGGATCCACCCAAGGGTCTTTATAAAGAGCTGGCAGATGTCATAGTGAGTCCTCTCTTGATGATTTTTCAATGCTCTTGGGAATCTGGGGAGGTCCCAACTGACTGGAAACCGGCAAATGTTGTTCTGATTTTCAAGAAGGGCAACAGAAATGACCCTGCCAACTACAGGCCTGGCAGTCCCACTTCTGTGCCTGGTAAAATTATGGAGAAGATTATTCTGGGAGCTATGGATAAGCATCTGACAGACAATGTTGTCATTGGTCATAGCCAGCACGGGTTTATGAAAGGCATGCTTAATAAACTTGATTTCCTTTTATGACAAGATTACCTATCTAGTTGACCAAGGGAGACCAGTTGATGTCATCATTTTTGGACTTCAGCAAGGCTTTTGATACTGTCTCCCACAGCATCCTACTTGATAAATTCTTGAATATACAGCTAGATAAGAACATCATGAGGTGGGTACACAACTGGTTAAGGGGCTGAGCTCAAAAGGTTATAGTAAATGGACCTACACCGGGCTGGTGAAAAGTGACAAGTGGGGTCCCACACGGATCCATCTTGGGGCCACTTCTGTTTAACATTTTTATAAATGATTTGGATATAGGACTTGAATGCCTAATAAGTAAATTTGCAGATGATACGAAATTGGGAGGTGCTGTTGACTCCAATGAAGGCAGAGAGGCATTTCAGAGAGATCGAAATAGATTAGAGGACTGGGCAGTCACGAATCGTATGAAGTTTAACAAGGGCAAGTGCCAGGTTCTGCACTTGGGCAGGGTCAATCCTAAAACAACCTGCCAACTGGGGAATGTGAGGCTGGAAAGCAGCACTGGAGAGAGGGATCTGTGTGTTTTGATCGATGGTAAGTCGAATGTGATTCAGCAGCGTGCACTGGCAGCCAAGAGGGCCAACAGGATTCTGGGCTGCATCAACAACTCCATTGCTAGCTGATCAAGAGAGGAGCTAGTCCCACTTTACTCAGCTCTGGTGCGGCCTCACCTGGAGTATTGTGTGCAGTTTTGGGCAACACAATACAAAAGAGATATGAAGTTGTTGGAAAGCATCCAGAGGAGGGCCACTAAGATGGTGAAGGGCATGGAGGGGAAGACTTACGTGGAAAGGCAGAAAGCACTTGATTTGTTCAGCCTGGAGAAGAGGAGGCTGAGGGGAGATCTCATTGCAGTTTATAACTTCCTCACCAGAGAAGGAGGGGTGGGTGCTGACCTCATCTCCCTGGTGAACAGCGGCAGAACCGGGGGGAAAGGCATGAAGCTGTGCGAGGGGAAATCCAGGTTGAATGTTAGGAAGAACTTCTTTACCCAGACTGTGGTGGAGCATTGGAACAGGCTCCCCAGGGAGGCTGTCATGGCACCAACTTTCATGGAGTTTAAGAAGCAATTGTACTTAGGAACATGGGTTTGTCCTGTGCCTCAATAGGAGCTAAATAGATCCTTGAGGGTTCCTTCCAGCTCCGGATATTCTGTGATTCTGTGAAACACAACAGCAACACTGAACACAGCCTGGCACATATAAACCAATTTTATCAAAAGAGGAAATGTTAGCTTAGAGAGAGCATGGGCATCACCTGATATCACTGAATCACAGAATCACAGAATATTAGGAGTTGGAAGGGACATCGAAAGATCATCTAGTCCAACCCCCCTGCTGCAACAGGATTCCCTAGACCAGGCCACACAGAAGTGTGTCCAGACAGGTTTTGAATATCTCCATAGAAGGAGAATCCACAACCTCTCAGGGCAGTCTGTTCCAGAGCTCTGTCACCCTCACTGTGAAAATATTTCTACATGTATTCACACGGAACCTCCTATGCTTCATCTTACAACCACTGCCTCTTGTCCTGTCACTGGGCTTCACTGAGAAGAGCCTGACCCCATCCTCCCGACACACACCCTTCACATATTTAAAAGCAGAGATGAGGTCACCCCTTCGCCTCCTCTTCTCCAAGCTGAAGAGACCCAGCTCTCTCAGCCTTTCCTGATCAGGAAGATGTTCCAGCCCCTTCAGCATCTTGGTGGCTCTGCGCTGGACTCGTTCAAGCAGTTCCCCGTCCTTCTTAAACTGAGGGGCTCAGAACTGGACACAATATTCCAGATGCNTACCCTCATCTATCCACCTGGTTATGTCCTCATAAAAGGCTATCAGGTTGGTCAAACATGACTTCCCCTTGGTAAACCCATGCTGACTGCTCCTAATGACCCTCTTCATATGCCTAGAGACAGAGTCGAGGATAAAGTGTTCCATCAGCTTGGCAGGAATGGAGGTGAGGCGGACTGGTCTGGAGTTACCCCGCTCCTCCTTCTTTCCCTTTTTGAAGACTGGAGTGACATTTGCCTTCCTCCAATCCCCAGGCACCTCTCCTGTTCCCCAGCACTTACCAAAGATCATGGAGAGTGGCCTGGCAATGACTTCTGCCAGCTCCCTCAGCACCTGCAGGTGCATCCCATGAGGACCCATGGATTTATGGATGTCCTGATGGCTTAGCTGTTCCCTAACCCAGTCCTTCTCAACTAAGGAAAACTCCTCCATTATCCTAACATCATGTCAGGGCTCAGGAGTCTGAGGATCCTGGGCACAGTCTCTCAGGGTATAGACAGAGACAAAGAAGGCATTCAGTAACTCCACCTTCTTTGTATCTTCTGTCACCAAGGCACCCACCTCATTCAACACTGGGCCTACATTGCCTCTAGTATCAAGGGCTCCAGCAAGTAAGGAAAGCTAAAAGAACTGCTTTCCTACTGCATGTCTGTGTCAGAGAATCCCAGGATGGAGGCAGTTGCAATGGACCTCTGTGGATCATCTCAGATAATCTATGCATCCTTCCAAGTGCCTGATCCTGACAGTAACCCTTTGAAATGACTAGCACAAAATCAGAGATGTGGAGATGAGCTTAGGACACAGGAATCTACTCAGGATAGACAGTGGGATAAATTTCCACTGCTGTATTCCCCTCGGTATTGTATAACTTCTGAATTTAATGAATGTTTTTCCACTCACCAAACCCAGCAATGCTACATGCACAAAACTCCACAAGTCCGTTGCCAGAGACAACTCACATCTGTGAAGCAATTGTCCCGGTCTGGTTAGTAGAGCCCTGCACCACTGACTGCAGACTTCAGAGGAAGTTATATGAGTTATTCTGCCTGGATGTGCTTGGTAAATACAGCTCAGATAGATTGAGAGCTTGTCATGGTGGTTGTCCTTCTGTTTTTGTTTTGCTTCTCCCTCCAGCTTTTCTTTAATTGGATCTTGATGATCCTTATCTCCTTCCAGCCTTTCTTGTCTTCTTATTTTTTTTCTCCAAGGTGTTTTCCAGAAGACTTTTCAAACCTGTTCAGAAGAGCAACAGCTGCCTACATCAGCACACTGTGGGCAAGGTATGCCAGTGATGTATATCACCATGAACCGTTCCCTACTAGCTGAGTACTTCACCTGACTTTTTAATGTATAACAACAAAATTAAAACATGTCAAGATTTCATTAGAATAATGAAAATAGAAACATATGACACAAGAAAAAGCAAATCTGATCAAGACATTAAACTCTGTACAACTCCACATAAAAATGCAACAACTTACGAAGTTTAAGGATTTCCTTCATATTTTTTCCTGCTTCTGTGAGAATGCAATATTCAGTTATGAAACACTTCGCATACACTGACTGCCCAAATTTAAAAGCAATTCATCTTAAGGGGCATAGGCTTTTCTTCTAAAACAGCCTGCTGGTTTTGGTGTACCCCTGAGATGCAGGTGAGCACAAGCTGGGTGCAGAGTGAGTAAAACATGAGCACATGGCAATAAATCTCTGCTTCACAGAGCTTCCCAGGCTGTGTTTCAGTACAGTACTTTCTGTGACGGATCCCCAAGAAGGTGGCTGCAAGATCAACTGGCATCAGGTGGAGGCTAAGAAAAAAAATGAAAAAAAATTTTTTTTTTAATTGGCTTGAGAGCAGCCCTGAGGAAAGAGCCCTGAGGAAAGAGGTGCTGGTGGATGAGAAGCTCAACATGAGCCACCAGTGTGTGCTTGCAGCCCACAGGGCCAACCGTATCCTCAGCTGCATCAAGAGGAGTGTGGCCAGCAGGTCGAGGGAAGTGATTCTACCCCTCTACTCTGCACTCCTGAAACCCCACCTGGAATATTGCATCCAGTTCTGCAGACCCTATTAGAAGAGGGATATGGGATATTACAGGAAGGATACAAGAATGATAAGAGGACTGGATCACCTCTCCTACAAGGACAGACTGAGAGAGTTGGGGTTGTTCAGTCTGCAGAAGAGAAGGCTCTGAGGAGACCTTCTTGTGGCCTTCCAGTATCTGAAGGGGGCCTACAAGAAAGCTGGTGAGGGACTTTTTAGGAGGTCAGACAGTGATAAGACTAGGGGGAATGGATGCAAGCTAGATGAGGGTAGATTTAGGTTGGATATTAAGAGGAAGTTCTTCACTATGAGGGTGGTGAGAGAGTGGAACAGGTTGCCGAGAGAGGTTGTGGAAGCCCCATTCCTGGAAGCTTTTAAGGCAAGGCTGGATGGGTCTCTGGGCAACCTGATGTAGTGGAAGGTGCCCCTGCCAGGCGGGGGCATTGGAACTAGATGATCTTTAAGGTCCCTTCCAGCTCTGACAATTCTATGATTCTATGATTTTTTGCTTGCATTTCAGGCAGCGCATATGAAAGCTGTAGCCTAATAACATGGCATTTACTCAGCTTCCTTTTACGCAGGTACCACTTAAATTTCTCAAATGAAGCTGCTGATATTTCTAAACCAAACAGAAAATAAATCAAAGACTTGTGCATTAAGGCAAATCTTTTCTACAGTACTTGAGACACCACTTAAGTTTCTCAGATAAACTTGTTACTCAGATAAAGCTGTCCTAGCTTGAGCAGGAATAAGTTAAGAAACAAGTTCTGCTGAAGTTCATGGGGTTACCTAAAAGTTAGAGTTGTCATGCAGCCACTAAACCTCTGATGCAAAAGCACAGATTTACAGGCCCCCTCAGAGAGAAATGTGCTTTTGAAAAAGATTTAAATATTAAAATAAATAATTACATGCCTATTTGGGATCAAATTACTGAGTGCTCAACCCCCTTTTGAAGGGTTGAGGCTTCTTATTAAAAGAGATAACCATGTGTTTTCCTAGGCTTTTGATGTTGAAAGCCATTCCAGAAAAATTCCAGGCAAAACTGAAATTACAGCAGTGTGAAATTGTCCTCGAAGGAGCATTTATACAATTGCATATTTATTCAGACCATTCTGCTCCCTGAAATTCACACTTGTTCTCTGTCATATGAGATTTTTAGAATGTTCACTGCAGATTTCACCAGTCTGGAATCTCACTTGCCTGCCGGTACTTTAGAAGATCAAGCAGCAGCACTGAATGGATTCCCACAGTGGTGTCTTGCTTAATCAAATTCTGCAGTTACCCCTAAACTAAATAAAGCAAGAAGGCAAAAGCAGATGTGAACAAAGAGGTCTAAAAGATCTGCAGGATGTAGAAAACTCTTTATTTTTTTAAGTAAAGTTTTTCAATTAATCGCCAAACTGGAGTTACAGCTCTGTGAATCTTTACGTCACTTAACATGCAGGCTTCAAAATATCATTAAGCTTTGTAGGAGAGGTCCAGCGGTACTAAAAAGCCAGAGCCTGGATTGCTCAGTGTTGCCAAGAGCAGAGCCCACCTCTGAAAACCTCCTTAAACCTGCCACAGGTCTGCACAGGGCAATCCAGATCCTCAAGAAATGTTGGAGATTGGCAAGGGGGAAAGAAGCATATCTTTCTTCTACATCTATACCTCCTTTGATAGCCATGAGCTCAGATTCAAGCCAGTTGCATTCCCAGCATAGTTTTAGGCTGTTGGTGAAGGAGGATAGTTACTCCATCCCAGCATGCCTTCCCAGTTGCTGCAAGGCCCCTCCACAGGCCTCAGCCACTCTGGCTGCCCAAATAATGGTATCTGGTTTATGCACTAATAGCAAAGCAGACTGGGAGAAAGAGGGGTGCTACAATAGCAAGAAAGACTACATCACTCCCTGGAGGAGCTGACATTTCTTTTCTCTCCAAACTGAGGGAGGGATCTGAAATAATATTACCAGTCTCCCAGCTTCATATAGATGGGTCTGGGTGGGTGTCTTTCGACAATGTTTCTTGCAGAACTCAGAAAGAGTCCAGTGTCTCTAGCTTTACCCCTACAAAAATGTACAACATT
Organism: Galbula dea; assembly: GCA_013399015.1. Classification (NCBI taxonomy): domain Eukaryota; kingdom Metazoa; phylum Chordata; class Aves; order Piciformes; family Galbulidae; genus Galbula; species Galbula dea. The sequence continues at coordinate 59,897 of VWZX01011153.1, read as the reverse complement.
ATGGAAAAGTTCAAAACATGAACTCAACAAAAGCATTCCCAAATGCCAAAAGCCTAACCAGCTCATTTGGATAGATCTCCCTTCCCCATACCCTAGCTGAGTGTTTAATCACACAGCCCAGCCATGCATTTTGTGGTGACATCTAGATGTTCCCCTTCAGAGGCAGAAAACTCTGCCTTCAAGATTTTTCAGTTAGTCTTCAGCTACAGCTCTACACTAAACAGTAGCTGCATGGAAGCCTTAAAGCATACATAGCTTTGTTGTTGCTGAACAGCAAAAACTTCCCTATACACTGCTACCCACTTTTAAGTGATAGCTGACTAAGACTTTTTTTGAAGACATAAGTAGTATGCTATATAACAAACTTAAGGATACTTAAAGGCAGAGAATTCAATAACAAGAACCAAAAAGGTACTGCAATGAAACATTTTCTGTGATAGATATTTTCCCCCTTATCTGCAATTACTTTACATATACAAACCCAATCTCCAGCACATGGGTACTTCACACTCTGGCCCAGGACCTGCATGCAAACAACGTAATATGCATGAATGCTTTTGAAAGCCACATTCCATAAAAATAAATTCTCTGTGCTTGTCTACTTCCCTTTGTTCCCTGTATAGGTTGATAGCTCTTACGGAGTGTTAACATCCATAATGTCGATAACGAGCTTGTCTAACTGTATGGTAATAGCTTTACAAGTACTAGCAGTGCCATCAGTAGCAATTCATTGTTTGCAAGAAAATTTAAGGCAACTGCAGCATGTTCCTGCTTAGAATAAACGTGACAACCAGCAGTTTTCATGTATATCATTGTAGAAAATATATGTAGAAATATGGTGCCACATTGCTTTTCTTTACTGGCTTAAACAAAACTGTATTTCTTTTTTGTCAAAATTCAGCTGTGGAGAGAATGCAAATTCTTGCCAAATGTAAGATTTTTGCTTTGCTTTCTTACATAGTGATTTTAATTCATTTACACCTTGGTGACTACGAATCTTGAATGTAATTTCTTATATTGGCACAAGCTCCATTTGAAAGACAGACACAACTGTGCTCCATGACAATAAAAAGGAACAGACCCTCACTCCCAGGAGCTCACAAAGCAACTGCATATACATATAATTATTTAGCAATATTAGAACCACCATCTGGTCACTAACTGCCAGATTCCAGAGACAACTATTGGTTTTAGCTTAACCGGCAGATTCACAGTAGGGAGAAGTGGTTTTCACACACAGAGTAAAAAATTCACACAAATCTCAATCTCCAGCCATGGAGCAGAGGCTAGCATCCTGTTCCTGAGCCACACTTTGGGTGGGGTCAATACCTGGTTTTCTAGCTTGAAAAGTCTTTCAATTTAAAGCTTAGTCAGTAGGGATAATGGAAAATAAAATTTATATACTGTATAAAAATAAGATTATGAAAGCTTGCTTTCTCTTAAAAAAAAATTAACAGTTTTGATTTTCATTAACTGAAGTGGTAATTTGAAGGTATTGATTTTGACACTAATCATAGTATCATAGTATTATCTGAGCGGGAAGGGACCCAATGGATTCATCGAGTCCAGCTTTTAAACCCATTTAGGACACCTCAAGAAGCACACCATGTACCTGAGAGCATTATCTAGATGCTTCTTAAACTCTGCCAGGCATGGTGCTGAGACTACTTCCCTGGGTAAGATGGCTGTTCAAGATTCCAACCACCCTCTGAGTGAAGAACCTTTTCCTAATCTCCAGCCTGAACCTCCCACACCTCAACATCTTCCCATTTCCCCTAGTTCTATAGCTGTCCACCAGATAAAAAAGATTAGTCCCTGCCCCTCTACAATCCCCTGTGAGGATGATAAAGATAGGTATGAAGTCTCCTCTCAATCTCCTCTTCTCAAAGCTAAACAAACCAAGTGAATTCAGCAGCTCCTCATAAGGTTTCTCTTCCAGCCCCTCAACCATCTTCGTAGCCCCCCCACTGGACACTCTCCAACAGCTTAATATCTGTGTAAATTGTGGAGGCCAGAACTGAACACAAAACTCGAGGTGCGGCCACATCAGTACAGAGTAGAGTGGGACACACACATCCCTTGACAATCTGGCAGATGCCGTTCTTCACAGAATCACAGAATGTTAGGAGTTGGAAGGGACCTCGAAAGATCATCTAGTCCAACCCCCCTGCCACAGAAGGATTCCCTAGACAAGCTCACACAGAAGGATTCCCTAGACCAGGTCACACAGAAGGATGTCCAGAAAAGCTTTGAATATCTCCAGAGAAGGAGACTCCACAACCTCTCAGGGCAGTCTGTTCCAGAGCTCTGTCACCCTCACTGTGAAAAAATTTCTACGTGTATTCACACGGAACCTCCCATGCTTCACCATACAGCCATTCCCCTTGTCTTGTCACTGAGCTTCACTGAGAAGAGCCTGACCCCATCCTCCCGACACACACCCTTCACATATTTAAAAGCAGAGATGAGGTCACCCCTTAGTCTCCTCTTCTCCAAGCTAAAGAGACCCAGCTCTCTCAGCCTTTCCTCATAAGGAAGGTGTTCCAGCCCCTTCAGCATCTTGGTGGCTCTGCGCTGGACTCTTTCCAGTAGTTCCCCATCCTTCTTAAACAGAGGGGCCCAGAACTGGACACAATATTCCAGATGCAGCCTCACCAGGGTAAAGGGGGAGAAGAACCTCTCTTGACCTACTAACCAC